>JASDQU010400271.1:0-10848 GCA_032191745.1 Picea mariana | reverse complement strand
GGAGGGCCAGGATATCCGTAGATATCCTGGAGCTAGGTAGTTTTCCTAGTTGGCAGGGAGGACAGTAGTTTTGGGCATTTATTTGCTTGTTTGTGGCAGGGTTGATCTGTGTAGCAGAAGGCAGTAGGAAAACAACAACAATTAGCATCAGAACCAGGTACTTTGTTAAGTTATGTACTTATTTCTTTCTGTCATGAAATCAGTATTTATTGATAAATTTAAGTTATTCAATTTGTTGTTATGAGAATCACTATTATGCTAAGAAGATATTGTTTCAGTTTACCAAATAAAACGTTTATGAATCTTAATGATGTTTAGAAATATATGGGCATTACACACAATCTGAAAATAATCCTCCACTATTCTTATTTTCATCATGTTGATTTCGTCCTGAATTTCATACCTCATGCCGTTTATATATCTGGAAAAAATTTCATCATCTTTCTCTCTTTGTCCAGCCCTGATGTTCAGTTTGTAAAACTCCTTTGTGTACTCTTTCACAGTCATTCCCTTCTGCCTCAGGTTCTACAACTTCTTGAACAAATTTATCTGGTAATCCTTGGGTATGAATTTAGCCTTTAGCTTGGCTACCATTATATCCCAACTCTTGATCTTTTTCTTACCTTTTCATCTTCTGTCAGCTCGTAGTTCATCCCACCACAACGTTGCATATCCTTTTAATCTGGTGACAACATGTTTCACCTTCTTCTCCTCGTCGACATCTTCATAGTCGAAGTACTTGTCCATTGACCCTATCCAATCCAACAATTATTCAACTTCCAAATTTTCTTCATATATTGGGATGTCTATCTTTTTTCTAGTTCCCAACTTGACAACTACTTTCAACAAGCACTCCTCTGTAGCATCCTCTACTACATCTTCTTCAACTTCTACTTATTCATTCTCTGCATCACTGACATCTCCAACATCAGGTGCTCTCCTTTGTGTTGTCTCCATAGCATCTAACCTTGCTCGAAGTTCTCACATCTCCCTTTCCATAGATCGATTTTCTACAAGTGGCTCTACACGTATTTTGGGAGGCATTGTGCTGAACTTTCTTCACACAACTCTCAATTAATGTGTCTGATACCTCTCGATGATATCAAGCTACCTCTTTTCACCTCCTTCCTACAGAATTAAAATCTGTGGCTCTGATTTCCAATTGATGCTATCAGACAGAACATTTTTTGGGCTCTTATACCACTTGATGTATCCCCCCCTTCCCTCTTGGGGATTCTACGACCTCTTGATCAAGGATCTTCAAACACCTTGATCTGAATTAGCTCTTCGGGCCTCCAATAGACCCGGAACAAATAACGCACAGGTCCCTTTGATGTCACCTGCAGGTTCAAACTACATGCAACTCTACTCTCTGGCAATTTTGGCAACACCAAAATGCGAGTGCTAGCCTCATGCTAGAATCTTCTCCAATATGACCACGGGCTATGACCATGGTCCAACCCTCTTTGTAATTTCAGGCCTCAACAATATTGTAACCTCTGCCCTCATTTCTTTCTGAAACTCTTTATACCGAAATACATAGATCTCTGCCAGGTGTCCTCTTGGATCTGATAGTCCAGCTCTAATTCAGCCTTTGTGACGTCATGAATATTCCTCTCACTCCATACAATTCCTTCGAAACATTGTCTCCCGAACTCCTTAATCCACAGTCACATATCTCCTCGCAGCCGACGGTTAGGATCACTTCATGACCCTGCTTCTTACAACACTTCTACACCTCCGAACCACGAAGTGCCAATAGGATTCTATGGCTAACCTCCTTGTAGCTCTCTTAGATCTTCCGATTCAGAATGACTATGCTCCCTCCTGGATGGATATTACTCGATGATTTGGAGAATCTTCAACATGTTCCACTCTATTGAAGGATTCTCGTTGATCTCCCTCCTGAGCTTGTTCTTCCTTCGAACCTTTTTCTCCTCAGAGGATTTCTCTTCGACACTTCGTCGAAACTTGCCCTGTGCACACCTTGCAACATGTTTTTCTTCCACAAATTAGCTTCTTGTGGGAGACTGCGCACACCTTGCGACAGTTCTTTTCACTCCTCTACAACCACACTTGAGCTACTCCACCTGAGCTTGTGAGTCAAAAGACTCTTTCACGCACTCCTTGTGGAAAGTTATGCACTCTCTGCATATAAAGCTCCAAGCTATCTGCCTTGGATTTGTTCCTCCTCAACACCCTAAACTTCTTAGAATGACTCCTTCGATACTTAAGCAAGTATTGACTCTGCGCACACCTTGTGACAAACTTCCTTCAACTGTCCCTGCTGAACTTCTGAGTCTAAACGGACTCTGTCAACGCACACCTTACGGACACTTATGCACTCCTTGCATACAAACGTTTCATGTTACCTCTTTTGAGATTTTGAGTCGAAACAGACTTTGTCAATGCACACCTTGCTAACAGTTATGCACTCCTTTCACAGGCTCGTAGAGAGAAACAATTGAAACTTATCTACTATCTCGCATATTCATACATTGAACCATGTAAATGCTTTCATAACATAAAAGAAGAAATAATAGAGAATTGAAATTAACAGAAATCCTACCATTCATTCATTCAGATAGACACAACAACAATCAACATTTGGAATAATACTCCTCTGTTATATTCATTCAACTGTTATATACATGGGTTCATACAATTCTCTTCAGCAACTCTACAACTTTCAACTACAATGGTCTTCAACAACAATCTTTATTTTCACAACAACCTCATTTGGGCAACAATACATTTATTTATACAACACGAGCTCGTTGAGATTTCCCTCCAAGATACCTTAGTGCTATCGTATCAAAATAAAAGCATGTAACTACTAAGGATTTATTACAATAAATGTTTGTGACAGACATATAAGATCAAGCACATAGAATATGTATTGCACACAGCTTCATTAAAAGAAAATACATCTTCCAACGATCTTACATGATTGTCCAGCTCTAAAACATTAAAGATGCTCTTAAATTACAATCTTTTCAAGATATATGCGTGATACGCCTCCTTAAATTAAAAATTCATTTCATCAAAATGTGCACTAGTGCATTGAGTTGTCCTCCACTCGCACTTTCTTGGCAATGCTCCTACATCATACTCCTCTAGATAAAAATTTGTCGACTCCTATCCATGAGCTCCTACACTTACTTTCCATGCTTTTGGATATCCACTTCATTTACCCAACTGGCATCTTCTATTGGGTGTCCTTTCCACTTTACCATATATTCAAAATAAATATTTCTCCTAGTCTTCTTACCAATCCTCTTATCTATGATCTTCTTCATCTATGGCCTTTTTTCTACAGGCATTTGCTTCTTCCATTGGATGTCTTTATGATCTTCTGATCCTTTTTCATCTCCCCTGTAAGGATACAGGTCTGAAAAGTTGAATATGGGTGATATACCCACATCTTCTAGCAACTCTATCTCATAAGCATTTTCATCAAATTTCCTTAGGATCTTCCATGGTCCTATATTCTTCAACTTTAATTTGTTGTATGTGCCCCTTGGGAACCTTTCCCTCCTGAGATGTGCTATAACTTGACCTCCAACTTCAAATTGAATTTTTCTCTTATGTTGATCATCTCTGTGTTTATATTCTCAGTTGTTGTTCTACAACTTCTTCTTGATCTGATTATGAAGCTTCTGCATTTCTGTAGCGAAGTCTTCTACTCTGACACTTCTGAATTCATTTTTCTCCAGATCTCTCAACTTTGATACTCCTCTTGGATTCATCCCATACACTATATGAAACAAACTCTTTCCTGTACTTATGTTTAATGAGTCATTTTATGCAAATTTGCTTGTGACATAATTTGATCCCACTAGCCATGGTGTTGAGTGATCAAACACCTCAGCAAATTTCCTAAACTCTTATTCACTACCTCAGTCTGTCCATTTGTTTGAGGGTGATATGTTGAACTAAAAGAAATTTTTGTCCCCATCTTCTTCCACAATATTCTCCATAAATGACCAACAAATTTAGTGTCGTTGTCTGAGACAATACTCTTAGGAAACCCATGAAGTCTCACAACCTCTTTGAAAAACAAATTTGCAATGCGTGTTGCATCATTAATCTTCTGGCATGGGATAAAGTGTGTCATATTTGAGGATCTATAAAATACCACACATATGGAATCACTTACTCTTTGTGTCCTTGGCAATCCCAAAACAAAATCCTTGCTTATTACATCTCAAGGCCTTTCTAGAATAGGAAATGATTGATATAATTCAATGTTCTGTCTCTTCCCTTGGCATACTGGAAAATATTACATATGTTTACAAACCATTTCACCTCTACTCTCATACCTGGCCAATAGTATGAATTGTTCAACTGTGCAAACGTCTTGTTGTGGCCAAAATATCATGCTATACCTCCACTATGTTTTTCCTTCAACATATTTTCTCTCACCGAGCATTTTGGTATGCACAACTGGCAACCTTTAAACAACAATCCATATTGAATCAGATACTCGTTCCACTGGATTCAGTCTCTGAGAACAGGATTTGCACATGCTTCATTTGCTTCTTTAAAATCTATATCATCACAATACATCTCCTTAAGGTGTTCGAATCCTAAGGTTTTTACTTGAAATTCCTACAGAATCAAACATCTCCTGCTCAATGCATCAACAACTTTGTTATCATTACCAGAAATATGTTTAATGACAAAAGTGAAATTTTTCATAAACTCTATCCACTTAGCATGTCTCTATGGTTTAACTTCTCCTATCTGGTTATGAATTGTAAAGCTTGATTATCGCTATACAAAACAAACTCCTTTGGAACAAGGTAGTGCCTCCATTTCTTCAAGGCTTGAATTATTGCATAAAATTGTTTATCATATGTGGAGTACTTTCTCTTAGTGTCATTCATCTTCTCACTGAAATATGCAACATGCCTATTATCTTGGCTCAAGACTGCTCCAACTGCAACTCCACTTGCATCACATATTACTTGAAATGTCTTCCCAAAATATGGCAAGAACATAATTGATTGTTTTGTTGTCTTCTCCTTCAATATATTGAAGCTTTTCTCAGCTTCTTCTATCCATTTAAAAGTCTTGTGTTTCTTCTTCATTGTATCCATCATCGGTGTACAAGTTTCACTGAAATTTCTAATGAACTTACTATAGAAACTCGCTAATCCATGGAAGCTTCACACCTCGAATATGATTCTTGGCAACGAACATTCTTTGATTTCTCTTACCTTCTTTGTATCCATCTTCAATTCATTCGAAGAGATCACAAAACCCAAGTAAATGAGTTGTGTCTTCATAAAAGAGGATTTCTTTAAATTTATCAACATCTTCTCCCAATGCAATCTCCTCATCACTAATTTTGAGTGTCTCAAATACTCTTCTTTAGTTTTACTAAAGACTAGTATATCATCCAGATATAAAATCACAAAATTACCAATGCAATCTTTCAATACCTCATTCATCAACCTCATAAAAGTACTTGTCGCATTTGTTAAGCCAAATGGAATAACAAGACATTCATACAACCCTTTGTTTGTCTTATGATTTCCTGAAAAATTGATTGCTCAGATTAATTCTCTGGGTGAATAATTATATTCTATTGTCCAAGACCTTTCCAATGCCTTCTTCCATGCTAAATTATGAGTCTTGAGAAGAAATTTATGGTTATTTGAAAATTGTTTATTAATTCTTTTGTCGCACTTCAACTTGGTGCAGATATGCATTGTAATTATGCATTTTTGCACCGAATCCATTGGATTTTTTGTAGGATCTCAATTGGGTTTATTCACATACATATTTTGGACAGTCTTTCCAAGTTTCACCTATTTTTGGGTTCTGGGATGCTAGTTATAGCCTGCTGAAGTTCTAGGCCAATTAGTGTTTTTTCTTTTCTAAAATGCTACAGGTACCTTATTTGCCATCTTAAACATTTTTAACATGCCAAAAATTTTAATTCAGCTCTAGGATTGTTTTCTATGGTTTAATATCTTTCCATAGACTGCTCTTGTGCCTCAATTTGATTCTAGAGCAGAAAGTTATGGTCCTTCGAAGTTAGTTGGGTCTTAAAATTTACCCTCTATTGTTTGTCCTGTAACTTCCTCATCAAAGATCTGTTTGACGAGCGGTTTACACCATTAGAAATCTCTCTCCAAAATCTTTCATTTGAGCTGCAGAGACAACTATACACTGGCACACTTTGTTCTCATGTTTTTTGAGTAGCTAAAAATGTGGTTTAGGGCCTCAAAAATGCGTTGCAAAAAGATGACCTTCAAATAGTATAAAATGTCTCAGAAATTCACGGTTTTTTTGTTGTTGTAGACCATCCAAAAGAATTCGTGCACACAAATTTGAAAATGTACACCCACATTTAGCATGCATAGAAACACCATAAGGTAGTGCATGCTCCGCGCACCTATAACCAATGTGGTTCATTTCTCTTTCGCGTCAATACCTAGTGCGCACTACTTTTGTGTCGCGTGATAATATCTATCGCACACAATTTTGGTTCATGCACTAATACCTGTTGCGTGCAATTTTTGTGTCGCATGCTAATATTCCATGTGCATTACACTCTACGCGTCGTACCATGCCAAGGTTTAGTATGCTCCCACCGCACACTAGTACTTTGCGCACACCATTAATTAAATCGTTGCGCGGCAGAAATATTTAGCATGTATGCATTGCATACCAACATTGTGCATGCACCAACAAAATTCCTCTATGCTCTTCCAATACTTAGTGTGCACACCATGGGTGCCAATATAATGTGTCCGCATACCACAGGCACCAATATTACGCATATGCCACCCAATATGCACTGTGCAGTGCTAAATTTAGTGCACACATATGCACACTATTATTTTTCGCGCTTCACTATCTCCACTCCACGCAACGCCAAATTTAAGTGCGCACACCCGTGCATCGTTATTTTCGCACATTACCAATCCTACACTACACAGTGCCAAATTTAAGTGCGCACACCCGCACACTGTTATTTTCCACACATTACCAATCTTGCACCGTGTAGTGTCAAATTTAAGTGTGCACACCTGCACATCGTTATTTTTCGTGCATTACCAATTATGCACTGCGCAACACCAAATTTAAGTGTGCACACCCGCGCACCATTATTTTTTGCGTGTTACCACTCTGCACTACGTAGCGCCAAATTTTAGTGCGCACAACCATGCACCCTTATTTTCCACACATCATAAGATTTTCAGTGTGCATTACGCATTTTTAGTGCGCAAACCTGGGCACTTTCATTGTTTTGTGCATCAATTCCTCGTGAACTCCACTACAGAAATTGGGGATTTTGCCAAACGTTTCCCAATTTTCACCATGGACATTCTGCAACTATGAAATTTGTTCAATTTCACTCCGATAACACCAATTCAACCTCTACAACAACAAATTGTTGTCGGTTGACATTTCTAGAACGAATTTTTCCCAAATTCAATTCATGAATTGAGAATTTTAATCAACTAATCTTGCTCCATCTGTCATGGCTTCCTTGTAACTTCAAATTTGATCAATTCCAGGTCTGAATTTTCTAGAACAAATATTAAATTAAGAATATCTCACCACTTGGCCAAATTTCTCAAATTTCTCGTGAATTTAACAACTTAAATTGGGGATTTTGCCCAATTCCATGCAATTGCTTCTGATTTTTACCATGGACGCACTGTAACTTGAAATTTGGTCACTTCAAAATCAATTCTCTATGAAAATTTTCTTTAATTCAACTTGCTCGGTCCATCCAGGCTCAATGTTGAAAACTGGAGCTCTGATACCATATTGTATCATCCCCAACATCCAACTGGGATATACCACATAAAATTTTCAAACTGTATACAAAATTAAAACATATAGAAAACTCTGCAAATGCACAGATTCATATAGAATAATAATAAAAATACACATAGAGCACACACAGAAAAAACGCATAAAAATAAATGCATAAATAATAATGTAGCACGTAATTTAACACACAATTGACACTTATCTTGGTAAAAATATCACCAGCTGTGTGCAGACCTTCCATGTTCCTCCCAGCCTTAGACCACACTACTCAAAACCCTCAGCAATGGATCGCCCCCCAACTGAGACTAAAATCAACCCGAGTAAAGGAACACCTACCCAGGCTGATGTATCTCATACAACATGAAAAACTCTGTCACAGGTGCCAACTATAACTAACAGCCTACAATTCCTCAGTCCCCACATGTCTATCCTACCCCAGGAACTATGCCCCTTCTCTGCTCAATAGTCCCTCGGTTGCCCCACTTCCTTTCTGGGGCTTCAACAATAGGCCAGACAGGAGGTTTTAGAGCCCTGTAGTTGCAGTTTGATACATTCAAGAAATCAATTCACAACAATTCTCTCACTTAGAGAGAATTTCTCACGGGCCTGGAAACCCGCCTCTTCAATATCCCACGGGCCTGGCAACTTGCTTCTTCATTCTAGCTCCGAAGCTAACCAGGTACAAATACAATGATAGGAAGGTACGGAAGATAGTTGAATGAGTGAGTGAATGATGATGGAATGATGGTAAAATGAACTAAGTCCAAACTATATGTATGCACGTTCCCAACTTGACACTTGTCATGTTGAGAACTACTTTGGCCCACTTATCCTCATCCTTAAAACTTAGGATAAAATAATCATCCATACTTTATACTTTAAGGAATATTAATATAATATTCATTTTTGGCTTAAGCTCCCTAGCATAGCCCCTTATCCTTAACTTTTAGCCCCCTTTCCCTAACTAGTGGAGTTTAGCCCCCCATACTCTTTTACATGGTTGGTCTGCCACAGTGATGTGTTTTTCATTAATATTTGCATGTGATTACATTTACATTATAGACATATTGTCTTTTATGCCTCCTGACTCACCAACCTCAAAACACAACATATACACAAAGCCTCTCTGGCCTCAAAATCTCATGCACTTAAGTTTACTACTCGCGGTATCTTGGAATGTGCACACTTCATCATTTTACTATGCATTACATGTGCACGCTATACCATGGAAGGCACATGCAAAATGATAAAAAACAACTCACCAGCTTATATACATATGTGCATTTATATTTATAGTTGGAATGTGCACACTTCATCATTTTAGTATGCATTACATGTGTGTGCTATACCATGGAAGGCGCATGCAAAATGATAAAAAAAAACTCACCAGCTTATATACATATGTACATTTATATTTACAGTTGGGGTTCGGCCTAGGGGTATTACTGTAAAACTTAGGAAAATAATTATAGGTGAGTGTGTAATATCTCCAACACCCCCATGAACACTACTAAGGTGTACATGATGAATGGGTCCCGGCAACCAAGGCCATGTTAGGTACCCATTGTACAATGCATGCATATAAGAATGAGACACTAAAAAAATGAGGAAAGAGGGAAAACCTCATGGGAAAAACCCTCCCTTAAATTACAATGCATAAAAAAATGAGAAGGAACAAAAAACAATTGTTAAGCAATTTTGTCCTTCACTCCAAGAAGACCTCACAACTGTGCAAGTTTGTGCTCGTGGAAGATTTTGTTGAAGATGTAGATGTCTGCATGGATCTGATGAAGTATATGCACCATTGATATGTCCACACATATCCACTTTCTCTTCTTGTAATAAAGAAGATCCAAATAAAGTTTTGATGAAATTTTGAAAATGATGCAGTCGTTTCCAGAAAAATGATGAAATTTTGTTGATTTTAAAATGATCATAACTTCACTTACCGAGCTCCGTTTCGGATCATTGTTTTTTTGAAATTGGATATTTGAGGGAGATTTTTCCCATAAGGTTTTCTCATTAACCGTATTTCACATGAAATTTAGAAAAAAAATGTGAAATGGAGTAGACATCATCTGCAATTAATGGAATACAAATTTGTGCAGATACTTGTGTAGAAGGCTCTTCAAAATAAGAAGCTTGATCTTCTGATGGTTTCTCTTCTAGATCTATCTTTTCAACCTTTTGCATGCAGTCTTCCTTATTCCCAAATAGATCCTTCAATCAGGTCCATAATTCATTTGGAGTTGAGTCTTGTGATTCATCATATACTTGATGGAAAAGTTCAGGAGAAATAGACAATAAAATACATCCTATGGCCATATCCTGTCTATTGTGAAAGTTGTTTTTCTCATCGGCGGAATCAGGCTCTACTTTCATTATCATAGTTATTTGGTACAAGCCTCTGCATCTAAGTTGAGGCAAAAATTTTGGCTTCCACTCCAAATAGTTATGAGGCGTAAGAAGTATTGTCGGTGAATAATCCATCTCTTTTGCATTCTTTAATCTTTAATACCTGCAAAAAGAGTCTAGTGTGTCTTTTTCCTAGTAATCCGTCGGCTCTGATACCATGTAAGTGTGTTGAACCAACACAGAAAAGATCTAGCTAGAGAATGGCATACACATTTTGCATAGAAAACATGAGAAAAGAGAAACAGGAGAGAAAGAATGGAAGAATTCCCATTAACCATATTCCACACTCATAGAATGAATAATTTACAATAGATATAGGCTACACGAGTAACTAATGTGTCATAGTAGTTATCGAGAGTGAACTTCCACCTAGTCCTAGTTAATTGATCCATGCAATCATGAGTTAACTGAGTCACGACTTCCACTAGTCTAATTAAGTGTGATTGAGTGTAACTGACTCTAAATTGAAGAGGAACATCCTATTTTGTAGAAGAATATTTTCTAGAGAAATTATTATCATATAAGGAAGAGTTCTCAACATTGGACAGTGAAACTTAGGAAAATAATTATAGGTGAGTGTGTAATATTTCCAAGAGGAAAGAAAGGATGGAGTGTTTCCAAATTATTATGCCCATG
>JASDQU010400270.1:0-10848 GCA_032191745.1 Picea mariana | reverse complement strand
GGGGAGGGAAAAAAATTATATATTTACAACCATGGATGGAGAAAAGAAAAGGTTCATGTTTCTAACTATCTTTTATTCTATACGTTGATTCTCATTTACTGTATGTACATATTACTTGTTCTCCACTGCATACCAGCTTCCATTCATGTTCATTGTATTTTGTGTGTTCCCACATTCAAACAAACAGAATAGATGGAGAAAATGAAGGAGTCTTAACTGCAATGGTGGAAGAGGAGATACAAAGGTACATTCTTGTACTGTTATTTCATATTCTGTTGTTTTGCATTTCATTTATTGTTTGTATATATGTTAACCTAGTTTATTGTATGTAGATATTGCGTGCTTTCCTACATAATAACTTATCTTCATTACATGTCTTCCTGCATACTAAATTCCTTCATGTCCATTATATTTTTCCTGCATTGCTACATTTAAACAAACAGAGTGGTTGGAGAGGACAATGGAATCTTTGGTGTAAATGTAGAGGAGGATTTACAGAGGTGCATGCATGTACTCTTATTTCATATTCCAGTGATTAGTATTTCATTTATTGTATGTGTATTTGTTCTACTTTTTCTACTGCTTTGCACCTTTTTTACTGTATTTATATACTACGTATATTTCTGTTCATTCTCATGTGAATTGTATTCTCTTTGTTGCTACATTGAAATAAATAGAACGATGTTTCTTTCTTTTACATGTCTTTCTGCATACTAACTTGCCTTCATGTTCACTGCATGTTCGGTGTTGCTACCTTGAAATAAATAGTTTGGTTGGACATGAAGATGAGTTCTTATATGCAACAACAGAGGGGTCTGTGGTACAATCTTCAAAAGGTATACCAACTGTGCTAGGAAATTAAACATACAAAATGGGTGGGGGCATATAATATTGGACTAGAAAATGATGATTTTGAAAAAATGGGTCTTTGTGCCCTCCCCATTTCTATTTTTTCCATTTTTTATTATCCCTTTTTCTTTCTGATTTCTCTGCTTAGTCGTCTTTCTGAAAATTCCTTAGTGTGTGGGTTGGCAGACTCACGGGTTCATATTTATGGTCATGCTTCTACCTTAGTCCGTACTTACCCACTTTGTCGATTGCGGGTGTCGGGTTCAAGATTGCGCCTCTAGCTTCAGAGTTTCTGCGATATACAGATTGACCGGTGTACCCTGCCATCACACCCTATTTATTATTACACATTTTTTCAGTCAAAAAATTTGAGGCATACAATTTGACCCTCGGGTCCTCATGTTTCCTGAGTATCCCTTGACACCCTATTTTGTATTCCATCTCCTTCGACCCTACATGCAACATTAAGAACAATTATGGACAATATACAATGCATATGTTTGTTTATTCCTTCTGATGTTCATCTACACATGCTTGCATCAGAAAAAGTTGGACTAGTGACATGGCCATCACCAGTCAATCATCCCAAACATCAGTAGACCGACAAGGCCAAAGGTAAAGATGCATACATTTTGTTCCTCATATGTTTACCAAACAAATATCGTCATCTATTTATTCATCTATGGTATGGTGAATATGTTGATGTCATCTGAAACACATGCTTTGCAGTTCACAAGAAGTATCAACAAGTGCAAGCGAGACATCGAACATAGCGCAGGTTCTGCAGACTAAGAGGTTTGGTTTCAAAACTCTGGCTCCATAGTTCATCCAAGATGTGTGTCTACTTGTACATTTATGCCAGGAAAAAAAAAATGCACACTACCATTCACATTACTTTTCCTATTCAAAAAATGTCACCAGGTCTAAACTTGTAACACCCAAAATACTATCAATAGAGGGCTTGAACAACCGTGGAGCTAGAAAAATGTTTATCGGAGAAATAATGGTCATATATAGCACCTACTTGGACAAGGAAAACAAAACTAGATCCATTATGCATGTTGACATGATAGACAAGGAGAACCTTATGACAGTCACACTGACTATTCCTACACAACTTGTCTAGAAACATGCAGAAAAGATATTGTCAGGGAATGGGATATCCATTACAAATTTTAATATATTTCCCAAAACATTATATGATCGTGGTTATTGTGATCGGATTATATCTCTCAAAGAAACAAGTATTGTAGAAAAAATTCTCACTATTTGTTCAGAATATCGTTTCATCCCGTACACAACTATCAACCAACTTGCACACAACAACAAAATTTACCCAATCGGAACCATTGGTGCAGCTGTCACACTCATGAGAAAACTTGGCTCACAAAACATTCTCCATATAAAATATGAAGAGTCAGAAAATGACAAGGCAATGGTATTGTTCTCCATATCCAATTTTGTCCTATACTTTCACATGTCCATGTATCTCGGTTAAGTTACACAAATATTGCACTGTTCCATGTTGCAGCTGCAATTTTTCGACACATATTCAAAAAAAAAATCGTCAATGGAACAACAATTGCATAAAGGGCAATTTTCACTTATGCTCTTCAAAAATGTAACAAAGAAAAGATCTTTCACACAACCCAAGAAACATTTGTAACAAAATTGCGAGTAGACATAGTACAGAATCTTAAGAAACTAACTATCTCTACAACTATTGTGAGTATACATCTACAGATTCATCCTCACTTTGCTCATACAAATTGCCTTCACCAATTTTGTTTTTCAATTGTATATTATATTGTTCAATATATTAACTACTATGCTCATGTTTCCCGATTGAAGGTGTTTTGGCTGCAGCGAATGCATACTTGACCCCCTTTGAGCCTGTATGTGTGAAGTGAAACTCTCTTTCTTCTGCTTATGCTTTCATAAGTGATGATACAATTTATTGTCTATGATGTAGTAAAAAATTTCCATACATATATAGACATTGTCTCAATGTTTTCATCCAAACGGTGGGCAACACAACCGTACATTGTACAATTAGACAACCTCTATTACAATATGTGCTTCCTGGGTTAGCAGAATTATCATATGAAGCATACCTACAAAAAAAGGCAAACAGTATCTACATGTTGTGCGACTTTCGAATACATAGAAAATTTACCTTAAATGAGGACAATGCAATATTGCATATTGGCTGAAAAAATAAAATCATATCAAGCTTTGGAAAGAAACGAAAAATATCTCATGTGTGTCTGTAATTTTTCTTCAACACCCAGATGAATGTTTTTCGGACTCGAGTTCTTCGGAGTTTACATTTGTAGCTGTAAAATTCTCTTTACAGATATTTTGTCTCTTCTTGTGCACTTGAAACAACAAGGAGAATCTAATTACAAATGCAATCAATGTTGTTATTTTGATGCTTTTTTGCATCTCATAGTAAGAATTTTGCATATTTGTTGCGGTGTGCAAATTAAAAAAAAAATGGTGGTTGGTTGTGGCTTTGATGGAGGAGTCTGCACATTTTTGGGTTCCCAAATTGGACAATTGTTTCCAACTATATAGCCATGGCAAGATTCCTGCATTTTTTTTGGGTACCCGAATAAATAAAAATTGGTCTCCAACTATACATTTATGGTATGGTATCTACATTTTCTCGATGCCCTAATTGAAAAAAAAGGACTCATCATGGATTGAAACATGAGCTTGAGATTTTCAAAACTTTCTATAGAGATTGGGGAGTTCGAGCATTGGAATTCATGCAGGCAGGTGCAGTTGTTGGTGATTTACACACGCATAATATTGTTCAGTCCAGAAATGGGAAGAATGAGCACAAACCCCATAAAAATTATCCAACTGTAAATAACTCAGGCCCATCCTTTGAACCTTCAAAATAACTTGCTCCTCTGGGCAGAAACATCAGGCATTTCCAATAATATTGGAAATTTGGCATTGTTAAAACTGGTAGTGATAGACCATGACACTATCAGAATAAAATGTCCATAGCGATCTTGCTTAATGGTAAAATAGTAATCGGAAACTTTCTTGTTCCCCATTTTGAGGTATGGTTATAGCTAGCATACAATGGCGAAGCTCTGCTGGTTTTTTGATGTCTTGTGTTTGGAAAACTTTTGTTCATATCTCATGGCCCCAGTTATTTTATTGTGGGAACATATACCAGATGTAAGAGAGAATCAATGCCACGATGTGCTTTTTTTATATATCAAATTGTTTGATGGAAAGGTTGATGCATACTGATCTATGGAACCTTGTGGGATCTTGCTTGACGCCTTCTATGTTCATGCATTGCCTTCTACCTCAACTTTCAATACATTTGGTGTTTACTTGGTTCTTGGTTGTATGATTCGTTCTGGAAAATTAATAATAAATTCAGGATATTCATAGTTTTTCTATGATCTTAAAGACTATAGAGGGCATACTTTGCCCTTTAATATAATCTCTGTGACGCAAATGTAGTATGTGGCTCGTTTTATCACTTTTCCTTGATCGATGAACTTAGAAAATTAATCTCCTGGAATAATTTGAAATAAAAGAATATATACTATGAGAAGTCCAATGGAACTATCAGATCAACAAGAGGACATTAAAATTCAAATTCGTCGTTGTTATACTTGTGATGAAGCTGACAGTACAACAACTTTACTTAAACATCCCAAAATTGATTTTCTTGTAGCTTTTCGACGTTTCTCTTATACAAACATATCGTGGAAACTATAAGCATGCCTCGATGTATCTATTCCTTGATTGAAGAACCTGTTCACATGTTTAATGCACTTCACAGTTACTGTTAACACCATCAATGGTGCTTTCTTACACCAATTCCCGCTTCCATAAATTTCCATCCCTTTCTTTTTTCCCTCTGATTTCCCTTTCTGGTTACTTACTCATTTTTTGGAAAATGTCTAGGTGCGGGAGTTTTCGGATTCACATCTTCATATTTCCACTTACTTTTATATCACCAGCCTGACCGACCACTTCCCCGTTTCATATTGAACAAAATTTTTGGATCGTGGGTTCCCAGATAGGCAGGTTACCACATAGACGGGTTCAACATTGCATTTCCATTGTTCCCTCACCTGCAAATAGCACCCAGACTTACGTGATCTACAAATTAGCAAACAAATTCCCCTCTATGTCGTTTTTAGCATTTTTCCTTGATTGATGAACTTAGAAAAATTAATCTCCTAGAATAATTTGAGATAAACGAATATATACTATGCGAAGTCCAATGGAAATATCATATCAATGAGAGGACATTAAAATTAAAATTCATCATTTTTATACTTGCGGTGAAGCTGACAGTATAATAAATTTACTTAAACATCCCAAAATTGATTTACTTGTATCTTTTTGACACTTCTCTTATACAAACAGATCCTGGAAACTATAAGCATGGCTTGTTGTATCTATTCCTTGATTGAAGAACCCGTTCACATGTTTAATGCAATTCATAATTATTGTTAATACCATCAATGGGGCTTTCTTACACCAATTCCCACTTCTGAAAATTTCCATCCCCTTTCTTTTTTCCCTCTGCTTTCCCTTTCTGGTTACTTACTCATTTTTCGAAAAATTTCTAGGTGCGGGAGTTGGTGGATTCATGTCTTCATATTTCCACTATTACTTTAATATCACTAGCTTGACCGACCGCTTCCCCATTTCATATTGAACATCCTTTTTGGATCGCAGGTTCCTAGATAGGTCGGTTCAACATTGTGTTTCCATTGTCTTGTTTGCTTTCGCTTTCTGTTTACTTGGTCCTCTTTCCGAATGTCTCGTTCTTTTATATACAACACCCACAGTTCCACAATATACAAATTGACCCTCTAAATCCATCATTGTCTCATGTTTCATGTTACGCATTTTGCATTCAACAGTTGGGGTAGATACAATTTGACCATCAGGCCCTCACGTCTCCTGAGTAGAGCTTGTGGCCTTGTTTTCAAGCCCGTCAATATTTCTTGTTCTGATCATGTATAATGCTTTTATATCATGATTCTAACCAACAACTTGTCCATTGCATACTATGCCACTATTACCATTGTTGGTTCCTGGCCAGGCTTGCTCAACATTACACTTCCATTGTTCTCCTGTGTACAAACAACACCCGAAATTCCACGATATACAAATTGATGGCCGAAATCTTTCATTGTGACATATAATTTGACCATCAGCCCCTCATGTCTCCTGAGTATATCTTGTGACCCTATTTTTGAAGCTCGCCCATCCACTTTCCATACTTGGCCATTTCTTGGAATCTGTTTCGTGGGTTGGTAGGTGGACGAAATGTAGAATTCTTAGTCACTCTTTTCCATACCTGCCACCTTCGTACTTCTTTATAGATATGAAATTATTAATATTTAATGCTAGTATTTCATTGTGTAGGAACCGTTAAGATTTTCATTAATGGCTGAAAGGTTGGAGAAGATTTGTCATTAATACAAATTCAACCAAGATTTGTGGAGAAAAGTGTTATCCTTTCCAATTATTCATTTCAAACATGATGCAATCTCTTTCATGCATCGACCAATTGGCGCCTTTAAGAAATCTCTAATTCTTAATCGCTCTTCGCCATCACCGCCACCTTCGCACTTTTTTCTAAATATGCAATTAGTAAGTTTTAATGGTAACAACTCATTACGCACGAACCCTGGAGATTGTCATTGATCAGCGAAAGGATTGAGGAGATATTCCATTGATATGCATTAAACCAAGATTTGTGGAGGGTTATATTATCCCTCCCCAATTTTCATTTCAAACATCATCTAGAGAAAACGGAAATTATCGTTAACTTATGGCAGCAGTTCCACAGAAGTTTTGTCCAAATACAGTAAACACCTTCCAGCATTATGGCTACAGGTTCCAGTATTCCAGGGCATATTCTTACTACTCATCTCCCTCCACCCAGGAGAAAAAAAGGAGATGGTCCCTTGGTGCACCGGGAGATATATTTCAAGACAAAGAATTCCAAGGAAACCCTGCCTGCTCAGACAACCTACCCTCCTGCATTGATGGCTGGCACAAAGGTTGATGCAATGGATTTTGAGCCAGAAGAAGACGATCTGATGGGCGATGATGCGGCAATGGATGGTGGCAATGCAGAGACTATTCCCACTACTGCACCCAAATTGAGATCAACCATAATAGGAAGAACTTCCCGGCTCGACAATGGTGGTCCTGACAACACAAAAAGAAGGGGTTTCAGAAAAGAAACCGATGATGAACGCAATAGCCACTTTGCAGCTCGAAAGTAGGAATTATAGAGGCCCAAATTAGTCTGTTATGGGAAGAAGTATATCACTGTAAGGAAATGATATATTAATGCTCCCAGAGATATATTTCAAGACAAAAAATTATTCAATTGCGGGACCACTATCCTGTTCTCTGGATATACAATTAACATCTTAGGGAATGAGGACCAGAACTCCCATTGGTGTAAGGCATATTCCTACTAGTCATCTCCTTTCACCCAAAATGGACTAATTTGGGCCTCTAGAATTGTTTGTCCAACATGTGTCCCTGAAGTTTTTGACTGTGAGGAGATGGTTTCTTGGTGTCTTAAATTTCAATTTCGGGCTATTTTGTTTTCCCTGCAACATTTTTCATCTTCTTCCTCATGGGAAGCTTGTGAGAACTATCAATTTTATCGCAAGACTGGTGTTCTTCTGCTTCAAGCCAAGGATTTATTCCACTGTGGAATCAATCTCATGTTTCTTTGTCGCTTCAGGTCTTCTGCAAAATATTGATATCGGGGCACCGAACATTGATCCACCGAGGAGAAGATTGCAAGGAGTTCCTAAAAAAAATCATGGTAATCAGTTTTGTATGCATGTTGAAGAGCATCTCGATGGCTCCTACATATTCTGTGCCTGTGTTTATGGAAAATATGTTCAATGTTTTGGCCCAAAGAACATGGTCCAATTTCTATGGATAGATATATAGTTCTTAGTATTATTTTTTTTATAATGGATTTACTATTAGAAAAATTTCCTTCGAGTCTTGGTTGCTTATTCTTTTATAAATTTAACACCTCTTATAATTGGCATGGTTTGATAGTATTGTAGTTCTTCGATATTGTATTTTCTTAAGTATTTTTTTCTAAAATGGAGCATTTAACAATTATATGAAAATGCATTGTGTCTATCCATCACGCTTTTATGGAAACAAAAATGAAATTCAGACAGTTTCAAACCAACATTCAATTCTATTCGTAATGGAGATAGAACATAGCAAGACCAAATCACAATGTTGCAGCAAGATCGTCATTCTTGTTTCTAGACATGCAATTATTAATCTTTAATGATAACAACCCATCATGCAAGAATTTTAATACTTAAGTTAATATGTTAAAGTCATGGAAGAATGTATCAAGAACACAATTACTCCCACACGTTGCAATAAAATCTAATCTTCAACAAATCATTTGCTGACAATTACTAGAAAATGATGGTTTTGCAACAATGGGGCTTGTTTGAAACCAATTCCTATTTACGAAAATTTCCCTCCGCCTTTCTATTTTTCCACTCTTTTATCCCTTGTAGTTTCTCTTTCTAGTTAGTTAGTCATTTTTTTTCTGAAAATGTCTTGTTGTGCAGGTTGGCGGATTCACGCATTCACATTTTCATGCATGCTTTTATATGGAAATTATGACCAAACACTTCCCCTTTGTCCAAATTACAATTTACATTGTTTCGTGACCTGCAAGCATCATTCCCATTTCTGTGATATGAAGATTTACTTCTAGACTCCCACATCATCCCCTCTTATGTATTAAACAATTTTCACTGAAATGTTTCGATATATACAATTTGACAGTCGAGGCTTTACGTCTCCTCGGGAACCCTTGTCACCCTATTTTGAAGCTCATCTGACCACTTTCCACACTTGACCATTTCTTGACATCTCTTTCATGGATCGTCGAGTTCACAGGTTCAGGAAATTTCCAATTTTTAGTTGTTGTTTCATGTGCTCGCTACCTTCAGATTTATTTCCAAGTATATGCAATATGTATACAACTTCTCCAGAAACATACAGAAAAGATCTTTCGAGGAAATGGAATACCTATTGCAGATTTGAATATATTGGACCTTATTTTCCCTCTTCTATACTTAACCAAATTCCCATTTATTTTTCCCCTCTACTCTCTCTTTCTCGTTACTTAGTCATTTTTCCGAAAATGTCTCAATACGCACATTGGCCAACTCACGGGTTCACATTTTTGCTCATTCTTTTATATCGCGACTCCAACAGACCACCAGTCATTCAATGCCTAGCCACTTTTCAAATGACGGATTCCCTAGCAGGCAGGCTCTATATTGCACTTCCATTGTTCTGTGACCTGCCAACAACACCTGGACCTCTGCGATATAAAAATTTATTGTCGCACTCCCACACCATACCCTCTTTCGCGATACACAGTTTTCACATGAAAGTTTTGAGACCTACAATTTGACCTTTGGGTCCTCACATCTCTTGGGGAACTATTATCACCCTGTTTTGAAGCCCCTGCATCCTCTTTCCATATTTCACCATTTCTTGGAATCTCTTTCATGCCTCCAATTCCATACTTAATTGACTTTTTCTCTTGCAGGTTCTCGGACAGGCAGAGTGCAATTCCAGTGTTCCTTGACCTACAAACAACCCCCCGACTTCCGCAATATACAAATTGACTTCTAGACTCCTACATCAACCCCTCTTCGTGTTACACAGTATGCACTCAAAAGTTTTGATCAATACAATTTGACCATCGGGGCCTCACGTCTCCTCGAGAACCCTTTTCAGCATATTTTGAAGCCCATTCGACCACTTTCCATGGCCATTTCTTGCAATCTATTTCACGGATCGTCAGGTTGGCGGGTTTAGACAATTTCTAATTCCTAGTATTTGTTTTGTGTGCCTGCCACCTTCGCACTTCTTTCCAAGTATATGAAATAAGTATATAACTTCTCCAGAAACATGCAGAAAATATCTTGCTAGGAAATGGGATATATATTATAGATGTGAATATATTAATCCTTCTTTTTCATCTTCTATACTTAACCTAATTCTCGTTTCTCTTTTCCTTGTACTTTATCTTTCTCGTCACTTAGTCCTTTTTTCGAAAATGTCTAGCTGCATGGGTTGGTGGACTCGTGGGTTCACATTTTCACTTATTCTTTTATATCACAACTCTGACCGATTGATTCCCCATTCCATACCCATCCACTTCTCTGACTGCAGATTCCCAGGTAGGAAGGCTCTATATTACACTTCTATTGTTCTGTGACCTGCAAACAGTACCCTAACTTTCATGATATACAAATTTACAACCAGACTCTCACATCATACCGTCTTCTATATTAAAGTCTACCTATTATCCCCTCTTTTGTGGTACACATTTTTCACTAAAAACTTACAAGACATACAATTTGACCGTCGGGTCCTCACGTCTCCTGTGGAACTATTGTCACCCCATTTTGAAGCCCGTTCATCTTCTTTCCATACTTTGCCATTTCTTTGAATTTGTTTCACGCATCGTCGAGTTGGCGGGTTCAAGAAATATCCAATTCCTAATCGTTATTTCCTGTGCCCACGTCCTTTGAAATTATCAATTAGAAAGTATATATAATATCTTATTTATAAGTATGCAATTAACAAGCGTTAATGCTAAACCAGGATTTGAGGAGATCTCCCATTAATATGCATAAAACCAAAATTTATGGATGGTTATATTATCCCTTCCGAGTCTTAATTTCAAACATCATAGAATATCATTTGCGCATCGTCGAGTTGGCCCATTCATGAAATATTAAATCCTCAATTCTGAAAACAAGTCCAATCAACCATTACCCTATTCCATACTTAGCCACTTTCCCATAATTCCGCAAATATACAAATAGACTGTTGAACTGCCCCATCATGCTCTCTTTTGTTTTACACGTTTTGCAGTCAAAAATTCTGAGACATCAAATTTGACCATTGGACACT
>JASDQU010400268.1:0-10817 GCA_032191745.1 Picea mariana | reverse complement strand
AAGCTGACATGACGGGAAGGAGGCCCACCTGGATAAACACAGAGCCGCTGAGAAGGATGAGATTGTCCAAGCGCCGTTGATCCGGGCGCGCTGATCTTGGCCATCGGAAAGCTGCATGCCCAATTCCGGACCCACCCCCTCTGCTTAAAGGTAGAAAGGCAAGGGGGGTCCGGAATTGCCTTTATCGCCGTTGATTCGGGCGCTACAATCTTGGCCGTTGAAGAGGTGTGCCCTGGATTTCGGACCCCCCCCCGCTTAAAGGTAGAAAGGTGGGGGGTGTCCGGAATCACATCTGTGTCGTTGATCCAGGCGCCGTGATCCTTACCGTCCAGACTTGATTTTCATTTAATAATGGGCGCATTGGCACCCCGAACTTAGGACAAGTGGGTTTTTTACCCATTCCTTTGCATTCTAACCCCCCTTACAAGAAAAATCGTTAACACTGACACTCATTGAACTTTATGCACACAATGTGCAATCAATCTGAAGTTTTTCAGGCCCTTAAACCTTCAAGAAAACTTACAACATTCATAAGCCAACGTGAACAAGAAAAATGTTTTGACTTCACAAAGTTTTCTGAGCTCTATTCGACTCTGCAAATTTTGGGACTTCGGGACTTCAGGTTTTCGGTACCCGGGAGTTCACTATGCAGTGACTCCTAACTTCTTGTCGCTACACTCCCCGAAATCCAAAATTTTGGCTTACTTTATTCTCCGAGCCCACAACACAGCTGTCGCCCTTAACTGTAGTGGCGCATGGCACATTCTGGAGGATATATGTCTCCATCGATGATGTCTTCGGGTCCCACTGCTCTCGCCTGTCTTTTCAATTCTCTGGCATGTGGTACACATCCATGCACCCACATCCATTCCAAGAAAAAATCCAACAGTTAGGTCCCCTCTCAAATTTACAACGCAGATCTTTTTGGCGTTTCAGGGTTTCGGGCATTGGGAGTTCGTGTAACCCATATCTCGAACTTTCATTTACCGAAATCCCAAAATTACGGTTTACTTGTCAACTTGATCCGATGGTCAACTCCCTTCCTACGATCTACGGTGTAGATCGTTTCAGGATTTCGGGTTTTGGGTTTCGGAGGTGTTCCCTTCCCTCACTTCCCATCTCCAGACTTTGCGAAATCCAAAAGGTATTCGTGACTAAATTCAGCGCGACTCCACTAGATCTAACGGTTGAGCCTTCCTCCCAGATCTACAGTGTATATCTTCTCAGGTTTTCGGGAGTTCACGTATCGCGATTCCCATGCTCTTGTGCAACTCCAAAGGGTTTTTAAATCCTTTGTGCACTTTCTAGATTTGACGGTCATGAAGGTTCTTCTTCCCTCCCAAACAGATCCTAAGGCTCCAACACTTTTGGTGTGGAGTCCTCTCTCCTTGTGGCCATAGTCCACACCGGCTGTGGTTTCACAACACCGCTATGCCTCCTGAGCTTGTAGGCACAATGAAGCAACTCCTTGACACTCCGGATCATTCCAGGGTCTGGAATTCATCCTCCAGACATAATTTCTCCTCACACCCTCGATCCAAAGACCACTCAACTGGCCCATCTAGGCTCAGTGCCAAAACTTGGGATCTGATACCAAATTGTAACACTCTTTCACCCTAAGCTGTATCGCTCTGATACCAAACTGTAACACCACTTTTCGGTGCCAAGGCTTACTCGCTTTAATACCAAGTTGTAACACCACTTTTTACATAACTCATACATGCATTATATAATCCACACACATTTAAGCAAGAAATACATTTAAGCTCAAAGTAATCATAAGAATTATTACTAACATAAAAAATCCATGGCAATAATATTAATCCAAATGCACAGCAGAATACATGATAATTATAATACACAGGGATACAAAAACATAATTAAGCATCATCTGGTACTTATCTTTGAAACAATGGCAGTTCCACCAACTAAGTGTAGGCCTTCCACAAACCTCCCAGCCTTAGAACACATTTCTCTTCAGCTCATCAGTGGGTCACCCCCGTGTCGGGACTAAGCTCCACCCCCAAGGTAGGGAATCCTAGGCTAGGCTGAGGTTACAGGGAAAAAACACAGTCACAAGGAAGGAATTCTCTCCCAGGAACCACTCATTCTCACTGCCCTCAGAATCTCCTTCCCCACATGCCTGTTCCACCCCAGGAGTATACACCTTCTCTGTCACCTAGACAGTCCTTCGGCTACTAACCTCCGTTGCCTTGGGTTACAGCAACAGACTGGACCATAAGTCTCCAAGCTCTGTGGCAGCTACAGGGTTCCTTCCAGGAGTTCTCTCCTTCCTCTGCGCACTCTCTCACCTAGAGAGAGTCGCTCACAGGCCAAGCCACCTGTTCTTCCAACCTCAGTCACCTCTCTCACCAAGAGAGAGTGTTGCACAACTGGCCAACAAGCCACACGTAGTCCAGCACTGCGTGGCCACAACAACCCACGGGAAAAACAGACATGGGCTTTCCAACAGGTTCAACAATGGTAGGTCACTTCTTATTTCTCAATCCAGCAACACAGGATAGACTCATGCTCTGGTTCTTAGGAACGCATGACAAACAATCCACACAAGGGTCAACCCAGGTTCGAATTGTTCAGACAGAGGATGTACCGGTTATCCCAGAACGAACACAGATACATGCCTTTTGGTTCACAAGATGCATGAGGGTTCTCTTTAGAGGTCAGACTAGTTTGCCTCAGGCAGTTGGGGGTCAAATGGAGGAGGGACCCCTCTCACGGCTCATCTTGGCCACTTTATTCGCATGCACTAGGGTTGACACTTATCACCCTTGGAACTGCATGTGTTCCATCAGCATGCATCCCCTTTGCATGTTTTCCCTTTGCCGGGAACTTAGGATAAAAATAAAATAAAATGCACATGTTCTTTGGAATAATAATAAAATATTACTCCCAAGGCTTAAGTCCCTAGGCTTAGCTCCTAGGCTCAACTCTTAGCCCCTTTTCCCACCTTCCAGCCCCTAATTCCTTTCCCACTATGTGGAAGCTTAGTCCCCCATCACTCATTCATCGTGGTTGGTCTGCACGTGGGGGTGTTTATATTTTATTAATGTGCTGCATACATACAGGTACAAAATCAGGCCCTTGGCCTCCAACCCTTAGGCTCTCTGGCCTAACAATTACATAAGCCCATCGACTTATACAAACTTGGCTCACCAGTCTATAACACATATTTACAATTCATTTCATACATCAGACTTACAAAGGGTTCGATCTTGGGGAAACTACACCTATGGACTTACAGAATGTGCAATACAAGTTTGTGGGTGTTTGAACATACTTCTGCATATAGTATCACTCATCAGGGCGATGTCGGTTTCTGCATACTTCACACCAAGGCGGGTTAACTTGTTTCAAGGGGCTCGGTGCTCCTAAGGCTAAATATTCATGAAACAAGGGACAATGTTTCTTATCATGATCTTCGGATCTGCATCTTACACACTAGATATCTTCTCTTTTTTCCTTCCCCTTGTCCTTTTTCATATCCTCAACCTATAGAGACAAACTAGTTAGTTGGCTTAGGATCTGGCTCATGCATGAGCTAGATTCTGCCATAGGTGTTGATTCAAGCTTCATGGAGATCTCCAAAGCTTCTGCCTATGATGTAATATTCTACTGCATCAAAGGAACTCTAATATGCGGTAGAAGGGTAGTGATGAACCATTCCTTGTTCTATTCATCTGGGATCTTAAAAGTCAATATTCCAGTTAAGGTTTTGAATCTTTGATCAAACTCTAAAACAGGTTCGACGACCTTTTGCTTGATCTCCTCTAGTTTTGTGATACATTGTGACTCTGACTTAGGTTTCTTAAACTCTGCAACCAATGCGCTCTTGATCTCATTCAATGGCTTAGGATGCGCAAGTCCTTGAAAAAGCTTCATGTACCAACTTAACGCGCGATCCCTCAGTGTGGTGCTAAACTGGCTTCTTTTAATAGCTTCATCAATAATGTATTTAATGTTCCATACGACCTCACATAGGAGCCAGTGTTGATCAATATACTCAGATTCATCTCCTCTAAATATAGGGATCCTCATCTCATCTACCATGGAGCTACCTAGGTTTCATGTTTGAGTAGACACTGAACTTCTTGTAATGGTACTCTGCGGACTCTGGTGATTCTGACTATTCTGATGGTTTAATGTTTCTAAAACAACGGGGGGGTTGTTATTACTTACTTCAGTAGTTTGCGTAGTTCTTGAGGTTTCTAGATTGCTTTGGTGAAGTTCTTCAACTTTCCCTTCTTCTATTCCGGTGGGTTCTGAATGTTGTTTGTCTGTCAGATCTACCTCTTCCCCATTATAGAAACCCTATTCTCCGTATTTTTGCTTAAACAACTTCTCAAGGTGAACCCCTCTGAATACTTTTCCACTGAGCATATGTCCAACTTCCGTGTCGCTGTCGCTGTCCGAGTTTTTGAACATTATCCTTTTCAAGTCCAACCAATCTATTGTATCTTCAAGATGTGGTTTTCATGCAAGAGCATCTTGATTCTTAACTTCAGAAAATGCAAAAATTTCCCTCTGGGTCCTTTGAAAAAGTATCTCTCAGCTTGGCTATATGATTCTACTCTGTCAACAACAAATTCGGTGATATACCCTCCAATGGTACTATCAAACCAATGATCTACGACTTTGGATACAACGTTATCAATTCTCTTAACCCTCTAGATCATCGCCAATGTCCAAGCCACATGAGGTCTAGATCTGATCTCAAATTGTGTATCAGCTAATCTAGCCAACCACTTGTGTAGCTCCTAATGGATTCCTCCAAATAAAATCTCATGAATGTCGGTGAAAATGTATCTTTGTAGCCAATCTTCAGTACTCAGTTTAGGGTTCTTGTTCAGGGCTTCAACGAAGTCCCTCTCCTGATATTCTATCCACTTTTGAATCTCTGTCTTTGATGGGAACCACCTTGACATTCTCTCATGAATATTCTGGTCCCAACAACAGAACCATTTGTTGGCACAGGGGCAGACCCAAGGTTCACTCCAAGAGCGCACCAATAAGCCCTAGCTACCAACCCTTTCAGCAACACCTGCGAAGTAGATGCAGTCTCACCTGAAGAATATATGAGGGGGTTGTAGGACAGAGATGTCTACAACCAAAGGAATGTCAAGTGGATCAAGTACAACAACAACTCCATATGCATCAACACTTATCAAGCTAGATCTATCCTGCACAGTTATAGATCTGATCTAACACAATAATGCAATTAACCATATAACAACAACAAAGATCAAAGAATAAATCACACACACAACACAAGGTATATGTGGTTCACCCTCTCTCTAGGGCTACATCCACATAACTGCTCTTATAATATATTAAGATAAATCCTACAGTTCTGATCTGCGCTCTTAGCCAACATATATCCTCTCTTCTTCTCTCTTCCTCTACTATCCTGCGCACCCACTGTAGGGTTTGATCCTTGTACCCAGCTGAAGATCTTACAATACCAGGAAGCTCTCTCTCTCAACACTCCCTCTCTCACAGTACAATAATATCTCAATCAACAATACTCAATATCAATGCCCAACAATAGTACCCCCCAACCTAGGTCCTCTCGATCTCTATTTATACATTATAGTCTCTCACCGACAACCTTAGGTCGAAACCTAGGTGTCAAAACCCTAATTACCAAAACCCTAGGTGTCTAAAACCCTAGGTCAACTTGACCCACTTTTCCTGGGCTTTGCCAACCTATCTCTCCTTTCTTTTTGCACGGTGGTAACAATGGATTTCCCTGCTTTCTGAGTTTTCCTCAATCTGTCTCCCTTGTTGATTTGTCTTCCTTGATCTCCTCATCCAACGACTATCTTTTCTGCACTTCGATGTGGCTTTTCTTCTCTTTTGCTTACTTTGACCCAGTGACAGTCACTGTGTCTTCTGCACAATTCATGTTTGACCTTTTCTTCCTTGATCTTCGCTTGCTTCCATATCCAAGGGCCAACACTCCACTGGTTTGAAATGGACAAGATTCAGAGGTATGCATTTTGTGATTTCACAAATATATCTGGTTTTTTGAATCTCGAGCCTGATAGAAGTGAATGGGAAGGTTTCCTTCCTATATTTAGAGGAGAGGATTGGGAAGTGCTAGATGAGTTTTTATTAGACTTTCATGAGTGCATGCTTAATATTAAAGTGGTACATGTAGATGTATTGATTAAGTTGTTTAGATATTCTCTAGATGGAGTAGCTCGAGATTGGTGTAGATTACTACCAATTGCTTCTATTTCTTTGCTGAACCAATTTCATGCAGCCTTTCATTTGTTTTGTAAAGAGGAATTTTCAACTGATTTACTTTATCCATAATTTTTTTATAACTTTGATTTGATGTGTAAAGGAGATGATAATCATGAAAGATCAATGTGTGTAGAAGATATTATTCATGATAATCAAGATATTGAAAATTTACTCGCTACTATTATTTCCGATTATTATGGATCTAAAGATCTTTTTTCTCTATATTCAAATCATGAAGATCATCTTTCTTTTAGTTAGATGGAACTTGAGAACAGTGAAGGCAGTTAGCATAAATTTTCAATTTTGCACATGGAGGAGATTGGTAGCAGTTATAAAACTAAGCATGTGCAGAAGAAATTCAGTTTTCAGTTGGAACAATAGCAAGAAGAGGTGTTTATTTATGACTTTATTGACCCTATTGTTGATTATCTGGAGTCTTTGAGCAATACATATGTCAAGCCATTATTTTCAAATGAAGGTTGGGTTTGTTGTCCTTTCGAACTACACTTTTGTTTGTCATGGATTCTTCTATTTTTCTGATCCAAATCAAGAATTTTACCATTTAATCATGTCTTTGCATGGATTCATTGCAATAATGATTTCAATTGATCAAGAAGAAACACAATTCAGTAGAGTAGGAGTAGGATGAATAAATCTTGGTTCTCAAGCATTTGGGTTTGCAGTAATTTTTTTTTTTTAGTTTGTGAATATTCTCAGTTTTGAATAAGAAGCGGAGGTGCTTTTAGGAATATAGGTTTTGTGGAAATAAACCAATGGGTAAGGCCACTGAAAATGCTAGGTTCTTGGAGCCTCACAGGGAGGTATCCATCCCAGTTGGAGCCAAATGTTAGCACTCAAAAGAGCACCATTAAAATTTTGACTCCTTAGCCAGATTTGCCAAATTCTCAAATACTTAGCCAGGACCCAAAACCTCCAAACTCCTCCATCAATTCTAACAAGATCTCACTGATTGTTTTTTCCAGAAACCCTGTTGTTTTTGTTCTCTTGATATGTATTAAAAAACATTAGAATTCCTATCATACTCTGCCAAATTTACAAGATCTCACTAGCCTCTTACCCATTGCTGCTTATGAGTTTCATAATATTTCAAAACGCTTCTTAGATTGATTTGAAATCCATCTAGGAGGGTGACTTAGTTCTTATCATAAAAGTTACATACTTATCTTAAATCCAAGTTTAGCTTTGAGCTCCTTTGCTTTCATTTGAATATCAAATTGATTTTTTCCTTAAATCCTTGAGTCTATGATTTTTCTTTGCAAAACAAAAACAAAAAGAATTGGTTTTTATTTGTTTTTTGTAAAAAAAAAATCTTTTATTATCTATTGGGCAAATTTTCTTCAAAATGACCAAAATTATTGTGCCCAATTATCAAGTCGACTAAGCACTGAAGAAAAGTCCACGAGCTATCAATCTAAGCACCCAACACAACACAAAGCGCCAAAGCCACGAGCTATCAATCTAAGCACCCAACACAACACAAAGCGCCAAAGCCACATGCATGAGGAGCCCACTAGGGGCTTCTACATTGCACAACGCATCAAACAATTATGGGAACGCTAGTGTATTTAAACACCATAAATCATTTTTCGCCCAATCCATGTGGGATATGTCCTACTGGGAAAATAAACAAAACAAAGTTTTAAATCCCTTATTCCATCTATCAAGTTTTGCAGGTGTCAAGGCAATGTTTACATGTAAAATCTCCTTCAAGTGCCATCTTCTAGAAGACATATTTAAATGTTGAGTTTATGTGTTGAAAGGTATCGACACCAAAATATATTTTATGCTCTGTATTGAAGAGAACTTCTCCATATGGAGGAGATGGAACCAAGAAGTTTACATTTTTGAGAAAGATGTGATATAAGATATACAATAAAAGGAGGACCTTGTTGTATGACATAAATCTTCAGACATTTATTGCTATGCTAGCCGTGGGTTTTGAAGATTCTAACTGAAGGGGAAGCTTGGAAATCAACGGTGGGCAGAGAATTTCTCTCATAGAAGTGCTCGACAGATAAAGTTTGGAGGGAGGAGTGACGACCAAACCCTGATTTTTTCATCAAGCCACGTGCTATATTTGATTCGGTATCTCCCTCACAAATGGTAATGTGAAACCACTATTTCACTTCACCAATAAATCTAAGGACATGCATCATTTTTCTCAAACAGAGGACACTAAGTTAAACATGGGCAAGGCAATGCCATCAAAAGAAAACAACAAAGTCCAAGAGGTAGGATCGTTGTCTTGGTGATTTGATGTGTGAGAAAATGGGTATCCAGTGAAGTGGTTCCTTCATGCAGAAAAACAGAAGAATGACGATGATGGCAGTTTCATTTTGAAGGGGAGATCATTGGTTTTTAGCATATTTATATCTGTAGTTATAGAATGTTTTCTGATAGAGATAATGCTGCAAAGCTCCATTACATTTTGCTTTGGGAACACTGAATTCTTTCTAGCTCTTACAGAGGAAGTACTTAATAGGTTTGGAGAAATAAACCCATTGGGAGAGAATTTTTCTTTTGGAGAGACAGTTAGATTTATCCCTCTGAAGCTCCAAGAGAACTTCACGAATCAGACAAGTCTTGACGAATTAAACAAGGAAGCGAGATATCCTATTTGTCCTCCTTAGCTATCAATTGTTTCCCTAGATATCATGAAGGGCCCTTCGTCTCTGATGAAGATAGTAACTATATATAAAAAATTTCGTAGCATATTTTATTGTGTCCTTCTCATTTTTATCATTCACACCTATTGGGAGAGAGTGCTCCTTCAGATGCTACTTTCTTTACAGTGCTTCATAATGAATTAGAGAAAGGGACCTGTACAACTTTAACAAGCTACATCAACAACTCGACGGGTTTCTTATGAAAATGCATGTGTTGGAGGTTATGCTTCAGGAATAGTAACTACATAGTAGATGCACATTTGGTTTCGAACTTGAAAATTCTTGAAATAATTAGAAGTTTTGAAATCAATCATGTATTCACACATAGCCAAAGGTTAAACAATGAGGAAATATTTTATTTTGTAAAGGCTCATTGCAAGGTCTCCATGGATTCACTGAGACAACTTGATATGAAGTTTCTAGAATGAGAGGAGCTCAGTTGTCAGCATCAACGTTATAGGTGGCAGCGCCAACCTGTATTTTCCATTTCACAGCGCTAGGCACTGTGAAATCTTGATCTGAAGGTTTTGGAGGAACATACAGTAGACAGTTGGGAAGACAAGGTTATGAAAACTTCTATCAGTTCATTTGAAAGATGGAGGGACGCCTGACCAAGGGAGATGTGCTCAGATAATAGGTCAATCAAAGCACATCCCATATTTTGAGCAGATAGTTGAGGGGCATCCCAGACTTCAAGGAAAACATTAGTGATTTCATGATCAGTTAGATATAGATGGAAACTAAAATCCAAATTTCCAATATAAGGATTCAACAACAAATAGAGAATCAACTCCTGTAGTCCCAACAACCTGAGACACCTAGACACGTTCCATTTTTTTTGTGCTAGGAGTATTTCTCATTTACTATTTTTATTAAAATTTGTAAAAGCTTGGGAGTTTTTGGCATATATGTTAATTTTTGTTTTTCAAGATGAGAGGGTTCAGTTGTAAAAGACACAAGAGGGCCTTAGAAATTGAGAGGACTATATATATCAGTTTGTAATCCAGAGGGGCATGGGGCTGTAATCTAGTATGCTATTGAAGATTAATAAGAGATATTTTATTAGATTATCTTCTATGTTTTATATTCTATTCTTCTTCTTGTTTGATGTATTATCTTTAATTTATGGATTCTTGAAGCAATAGAAGATCTGCTGTAAACTTTCCCATTTTTCATTGTTTACTATTTAGACACATCTAAATTTTCTTTGCAGAGAAGATCTTTTCTTAGTGAATGTTCATTCTTTTCATCATTAAACAAATCCTTTGTCTGATAGGCAGCTTTAATGCCTTCAATGAGAATAATACTTATGAGTCCATTTCCCAGTGGTCAATTACTGATTTTCATTAACCTTTGTTATATTTTCCTTTCTTTAAAGTCTTGTTGATCCCTGATTTAAACCTATTATTTGAGAATTCTATTCATTAAAACCAGATTTGTATGTTACCAAGATTACTTCCATTTGCGGTCTAGGGGTGACTCTTGGAGAGCTAACAATACTGAGGAAGGGGAAGGATTTGCTCCATAGAATCCTGTTACAATTGAATTTTCTATTAGGGATATATAAGGTACAACTCAAATGAAAAACATTTCACTTGTTTCTTTGAATATCCAAACACATTTCTATTTGATTTTGATGTCTTTTGTTGTAGCTATGACTATTTGTTTGATGCCCATAAACAAAACTATTTCCAACTACTTTAAAAGAGTCAACTTTACACTGGTTCATGGGGTTGGGTGAAAATTCAATATAAAGTTGGGATGCTATGAAACAAGCATTTCTTAGGAAATACCAAGACTACTGCTAAGCTAGAGATTTATGAGGGGAAATATTTAAAATGTCTCAAAAGAGGATGAAATTAT
>JASDQU010400267.1:0-10842 GCA_032191745.1 Picea mariana | reverse complement strand
TACATTCTAACCTACTTTCCCAAGACAAATAACCCAGATTAAACTATTGGGTTAAGACATTATTCTTCCCTAAGGGCTATCTAACCAGGATTAGACAGTCTGGTCAAATGCATTCACTAATTCTAATCTAGGGGCTATCTAACCAGGGTTAGACAGTCTGGTCAAATGTATTCACTAATCTTATCAACATTGAAAATTTAAACGAACTTGGTCATGCTTGAAAGGTATGACCAAGTCACTATTATTGCATGGGGCTTTTATTTCAATTCTTTTTTGCCCTCTTTTCCTTTCTTTCCTTTTCTCTTTTTCTCTTCTTTTTCTTTTTATTTTCTTTTCCCTTTTTCTTTTTCTTTTCTCTTTTTGCAAAAATGAAAAATAAAGTTCCAATAAGAACACTAGATACAGATACTATCAATAATATCCAAGTCATAAGTTGATTCCCCTATTTTATGGGGTGATAACACACTCTTTTGATGAGAAGTGACAAAGAGAAGAGATTGTGTATTTCCTGTCTCTTACACTCTCTTAAATTTTCAGTTGTACTTGTATTCTCTCTCTTTCTTGAGGTGTAGGGTTTCTTGGAGCATCTTGGACTTTTAGGATTAGGCTTTATTATTTTGAAATTGTGGTTAGGGTTTTGCGAAAAAACCTTAAGGATAAAGTCTATCTAGAACATATTGATTCACTCACTTGTATTATATCCTATCATGAGATATGACTAAGAAAAGAGTGTGCACATTTCCTCTCTCTTATTCTCCCTTAAGTCATCACTTGTACATGTAGTTGTATTCTCTATATGTCTCTTTTGAGGCACTAGGGTTTCATGGTGCATGTTGGAATTCTAGGGTTAGGGTTTATTGCTTGGAAATTGGAGATTAGATCTTTGAGAGAAACCGGAAAAATAGCGTTTCTATATTATATGGATTCACTCACGTGTATTCACTCCTGTGATGAGATGTGCCTATAATAAGAGAGTGTGCATTTCCTCTCTCTTACTCTCTTTTAAGTCTTTGCTTGTTCTTGTATTCTCTCTCTCTTGAGGCGCTAAGCTTTCTTAGATAATCTTGGAGTTCTAGGGTTCGAGTTAATCCCTTGGAAAAATAATATAAGGATTTTGCAAGAAATGCGGAAGGAGAGAGTCTTTCTACAACATATCGATTATGTCACTTGTAATCAATCTTGTGATTAGATGTGACTAACAGAAGAGAGTTCCCATTTCCTCTCTCTGAAGTATTCACTTCTATTCTCTCTCTCTTGAGGCGCTAGCGTTTCTTGGAGCATCTTGGAGTTCTAGGGTTAAGGTTTATCCCTTGGAAATTGGAGATTACGATGTGATGTGACTGAGATTAGAGAGTGTACATTTCCTCTCTTGTACTCTCTTTTAAGTTTTGTACTTGTATTTTCTCTCTCTCTTGAAGTGTTAGAGTTTCTTGGAGCATCTTGGAGTTTTAGGGTTAGGGTTTATCCATTGCCAAATGGAGATAAGGGTTTTGAGAGAAAACCACAAGGAGAGGGTATTTCTATGACATATCAATTCACTACTTGTATTCACTCTTGTGATGAGATGTGACTAAGAGAATAGTGTGCACATTTCCTTTCTCTTGCTCTCTTTAGTCTTCACCTGTACTTGTATATTCTCTCTCTCTTGAGATGCTAGGGTTTCTTAGAGCATCTTGGAGTTGTAGGGTTAGGGTTTCTTGGAGATTCTTTCTACAACATATCGATTCACTCATTTGTATTCACGATTGTGATGAGATGTGACTAGGAAAAGAGTGTGAGCATTTTCTCTCTCTTAAGTCTTAACTTGTACTTGTATTCTCTCTCTCTCTTAAGGTGCTAGGATTTCTTGGAGCATCTTGGAGTTCTAGTGTTAGGGTTTATCCCTTGGAAATTGGAGATTATGGTTTTGAGAGAAAAATGAAAGGAGAGTCTTCTAGAACATATCGATTCACTCACTTCTCGTCACTCTTGTGATGAGACATGACTAAGAGAAAACAATGCACATTTCCTCCCTCTTACACTCTCTTAAGTTTTGTATTTGTATTATCGCACACTCTCTTTAGATGTTAGGGTTTCTTAGAGCATCTTATAGTTCTAGGGTGAGGGTTTGTCCCTTGGAAATTGGAGATTACGGTTTTTAGAGAAAACTAGAAGGTGAGAGTATTTCTACAACATATCGATTCACTCACTTGCATTATTATGAGACGTCACTAAGAGAAGAGAGTGCACATTTCCTCTCTCTTACTCTCCCTTATGTCTTCAATTTTACTTGTATTATCTCTCTCTTGAGGCACCAGGGTTTCTTGGAGCATCTTGTAGTTTGAGGGTTAGGGTTTATCCTTTGAGAATTGGAGATTGGGGTTTTCTCTCTCTTGGTCTCTCCTAAATCTTCACTTCTATCTGTATTCTCTCTCATTATTGGGCACTAGGGTTTCCTAGAGCATATTAGAATTATAGAGTTAGGGTTTATCCCTCGAAATTTGTAGATTAGGGATTTGAGAGAAAACCGAAAGGAGAGAGCTTTTCTAAAACATATAGATTCAATCCTGTGAAGAGATGTGGCTAAGAGAAGAGAGTGCATATTTTCTTTTTCTTAATCCTTCAATTGTACTTGTATTCTTTCTCTTGAGGCAATAAGGATTCTTGGAGGATCTTGGAGTTCTACAGTTAGGGTTTATCCCTCAGAAATTGGACATTAGGGTTTTGACATAAAAACAGAAGGAGAGAGTCTTTCTACAATATATTGATTAACTCTTGTGATGAGATGTGACTAAGAGAAGAGAGTGTGCATTTCCTCCCTCTTAAGTCTTCATTTGTACTTGTATTCTTTCTCTTTAGCCACTAAGGTTTCTTGGAGCATCTTGGAGTTCTAGGGTTAATTTTTATCCCTTGAAAATTGGAGATTAGGGTTTTGAGAGAAAACTAAAAGGAGAGTCCATCTACAACATATCAATTCACTCACTTGTATTCACACTTTTGATGAGATGTGACTGAGAGAAGAGAGTGCACATTTCCTCTGTCTTACACTCTCTTAAGTTTTGTACTTATATTATCTCTCTTTTTAGGTGCTAGGTGTCCTGGAGCATTTTGTAGTTCCTGGGTTAAGTTTTATCCCTTGGAAATTGGAGATTAGAATTTTTAGAGAAAACTGGAAAGAGAGGGTCTTTCTACAATGTATCAATTCACTCACTTTCATTCACTATTGTGACAAGATGTGACTAAGAGAAGAGAGTGTGTATTTCCTCTCTCTTTCTCTTAAGTCTTCACTCGTACCTATCTCTCTCTCTCTCTCTCTCTCTCTCTCTCTCTCTCTCTCTCTGTCTCTTGAGGTGGTAAGGTATTTTGGATCATCTTGGAGTTCTAGCATTAGGGTTTATCCCTTGGGAATTAGAGATTMAGGTTTTGAGAGWGAAACTGAAGGAGAGATGTTTTCTACGACATAATGATTCACTCACTTGTATTGACACATGTGATGAGATGTAACTAAGAGAAGAGAGTGTACATTTCCTCTTTCTTACTCTCTTTTAAGTCTTCACTTGTATTCTCTCCCTCTCTCTTGAGGCGCTATGGTTTCTATGAGCATCTTCGAGTTCTAGGGTTAGGGTTTATCCCTCGAAAATTGGAGATTAGGGTTTTGGGTTTTGAGAGAAAATCGAAAGGAGAGTGTCTTTCTACAAGCGAATCACAAAAGTGAATACAAGTGAGATAATCAATATGTTGTAGAAAGACTCTTTCCTTCCAATTTTCTCTCAAAACCCTAATCTCCAAATTCCAAGGGATAGACCCTAACCCTAGAAATCTAGTACCTCAAGGGTTTTGATATAAAACTGGAAGGAGAGAGTCTTTCTACAACATATTGACTCACTCACTTGTATTCAGTCTTGCTATGAGATGTGACTAAGAGAAGATAGTGCACATTTTCTCTCTCTTACTTTGTTTATGTCTTCACTTGTTCTTGTATTCTATCTCTCTCTTGAGGTCGTAGGGTTTCTTGGAGCATCTTGGAGTTATAGGGTTAAGGTTTATCCCTTGGAAATTGGGGATTAGGGTTTTTTTTTAAAACCGCAAGGAGAGTGCGCATTTCCTCTCTTACTCTCTCTTAATTTTTCACTTGTACTTGTATTCTCTCTCTCTTGCGCTGTTAGGGTTTCTTGGAGCATCTTGGTGTTCTAGGGTTAGGGTTTACCCATTGGAAATTGGAGATTAGGGTTTTGAGAGAAAATCGAAAGGAGAGACTCTTTCTACAACACATAGATTCACCCACTTGTATTCACTCTTGTGGTAAGATGTGACTAAAAGAAGAGATGGTGCATTTCATCTCTCTTACTCTCTCCTAATTATTCACTTGTACTTGTATTTTCTCTCTATCTTGAGGCACTAGGGTTTCTTGGAGCATCTTGGCGTTCKAGGGTTAGGTTTAYTCRYGGGAAATTGRARATTAGGGTTTTTAGAGAAAGGYGAGAGTGAACATTTTCTCTCTYTTACTCTCTCTTAAGTCTTCACTAATACTTGTATTCTATCTCTCTTGAGGATCTAGGGTTTCTTGGATCATCTTGGAGTTCTAGGGTTATGGTTGATCCCTTATGAATTAGAAATTAGGGTGTTGAGAGAAAACCGAAAGAAGAGTCTTTCTACAACATATCGATTCAATCACTTGTATTCACTCTTGCAATGAGATGTGACTAAGAGAAGTAAGTGCCCAGATCCTCTCTCTTACTCTCTCTTAAGTTTGGTACTTGTATTATATCTCTCTTTTGAGGCACTAGCGTTTCCTGGAGCATCTTGGAGTACTATTTTATCTCTCTTACTCTCTCTTAAGTCTTCACATTTACTTGTATTCTATCTCTCACTTAAGGCGCTAGGGTTTCTTGGAGCATCTTTGAGTTCTAGGGTTAGGGTTTATCACTCAGTAATTGGAGATTAGGGTTTTAAAAGAAAATCGAAAGGAAGGACTCTTTCTACAACATATCGATTCACTCAATTGTATTCACTCTTTTGATGAGATGTGACAAAGAGAAGAGATTGTGTATTTCTTGTCTCTTACACTCTCTTAAATCTTCAGTTGTACTTGTATTCTCTCTCTTTATTGAGGTGTAGGGTTTCTTGGAGCATCTTGGAGTTTAAGGATTAGGATTTATTCCTCTGAAATTGTAGTTAGGGTTTTGCTAATAAACCCTAAGGAGAAACTCTATCTAGAACATATTGATTCACTCACTTGTATTATGTCCTATCATGAGACATGACTAAGAAAAGAGTGTGCACATTTCCTCTCTTATTCTCCCTTAAGTCATCACTTGTACATGTAGTTGTATTCTCTATATGTCTCTTTTGAGCAACTAGGGTTTCATGGAGCATGTTGGAATTCTAGGGTTAGGGTTTATCACTTGGAAATTGGAGATAAGATCTTTGAGAGAAACCGGAAAAATAGTATTTCTATATTATATGCATTCACTCACTTGTATTCACTCTTGTGATCAGATGTGTCTATAATAAGTGAGTGTGCATTTCCTCTTTCTTACTCTCTCTTAAATCTTTACTTGTATTCTCTCTCTCTCTTGAGGCGCTAAGATTTCTTATATAATCTTGAAGTTCTAGGGTTCGGGTTAATCCCTTGGAAAAATGATATAAGTATTTTGCAAGAAATGTGGAAGGAGAGAGACTTTATACAACATATTGATTATGCCACTTGTATTCAATCTTGTGATTAGATGTAACTAACATAAGAGATTTCCCATTTCTTCTCTCTTAAGTATTCACTTGTATTCTCTCTCTCTTGAAGTGCTAGCATTTCTTAGAGCATCTTGGAGTTCTAGGGTTAAGGTTTATCCCTTGGAAATTGGAGATTACGGTTTTGAGAGAAAATCGAAAAGAGTCTTTCTACAACATATAAATTCACTCACTTGACTTCACTCTAGTGATGTGATGTCACTGAGAGAAGAGAGTGTACATTTGCTCTCTTGTACTCTCTTTTAAGTTTTGTACTTGTATTATCTCTCTCTCTTTAAGTGTTAAAGTTTCTTGGAGCATCTTGGAGTTTTAGGGTTAGGATTTATCCATTTCCAAATGGAGATAAGGGTTTTGAGAGAAAACCAGGAGGAGAGGGTATTTCTACGATGTATCGATTCACTACTTGTATTCACTCTTGTGATGAGATGTGACTAAGAGAATAGTGTGCACATTTCATTTCTCTTACTCGCTCTTTAGTCTTCACTTGTACTTGTATATTATCTCTCTCTTGAGGTGCTAGGGTTTCTTGGAGCATATTGGAGTTGTAGGGTTAGGGTTTCCTAGAGATTCTTTATACAACATATAGATTCTCTCACGTGTATTCACTATTGTGATGGGATGTGACTAGAAAAAGAGTGTGAGAATTTTCTCTCTCTTAAGTCTTAACTTGTACTTGTATTCTCGCTCTCTCTCTCTCTCTCTCTCTCTCTCAAGGTGCTAGGATTTCTTGGAGCATCTTGGAGTTCTAGTGTTAGGGTTTATCCCTTGGAAATTGGAGATTATGGTTTTGAGAGAACAATTAAAGGAGAGAGTCTTCTACAACATATCGATTCACTCACTTCTCTTCACTCTTGTGATGAGACATTTCCTCCCTCTTACACTCTCGTAAGTTTTGTATTTGTATTATCTCACCCTATATTTAGATGCTAGGGTTTCTTAGAGCATCTTATAGTTTTAGGGTGAGGGTTTATCCCTTTGAAATTGGAGATTAAGGTTTTTAGAGAAAATCAGAAGGTGAGAGTCTTTCTACATCATATTGATTCACTCATTTGTATTATTATGAGACATGACTAAGAGAAGAGAGTGCATATTTCCTCTATATTACTCTCTCTTATGTCTTCAATTTTACTTGCATTCTCTCTCTCTTGAGGCGTTAGGGTTTCTTAGGGCATCTTGTAGTTCTAGGGTTAGGGTTTATCCTTTGAGAATTGGAGATTAGGGTTTTGACAAAAAAATAAAAGGAGATAGAGTTTCTATAACATATCGATTCACTCACTTGTGTTCACTCTTGTGATGACATGTGACGAAGAAAAGAGAGTGTGCATTTCCTCTCTCTTACTCCCTCTCAAGTGCTCAATTGTATTATATCTCTCTTGAGGTTCTATTGTTTCTTGGATCATCTTGGAGTTCTAGGGTGAGGGTTTATCCCTTGGAAATTGGAGATTAGTATTTTCAAAGAAAACTAGTAGGAGAGATACTTTTTAAAACATACCGATTCACTCACTTGTATTTTGACCTATCATGAGATGTGACTAAGAGAAGAGAGTTAACTTTTCCTCTCTCTCTTACTCTCTGTTAAGTCTTCACTTGTACTTGTACTTGTATTCTCTCTATCTCTCTTTTGAGGCACTAGGGTTTCATGGAGCATCTTGGATTTCTAGGGTTAGGGTTTATCCCTTGGAAATTTGAGATTAGGTTTTTGAGAGAAATCAGAACAATAGAGTGTTTCTACGTTATATCGATTCACTCACTTGTATCCACTCTTGTGATGAGATGTATATAAAATAAGAGAGTGCACATTTCTAATCTCTTACTCTTTCTTAAGTCTTTTCTTGTACTTGTATTCTCTCTCTCTTGAAGCACTAAGCTTTCTTGGATAATCTTAGAGTTCCAGGGTTAGGGTTTATCCCTTGGAAATAGGATATAAGGATTTTGAGAGAAATGCAGAAGGAGAGAGTCTTTTTGCAACATATTGTTTATGTCACTTGTATTCAATCTTGTGATGAGATGGAACTAAGAGAAGAGAGTTCATATTTCCTCTATCTAATGTTTTCACTTGTATTCTCTCTCTCTTGAGGCACTAGCATTTCTTGGAGCATCTAGAAGTTCCAGGGTTAAGGTTTATCCCTTCGAAATTAGAGATTAGAATTTTAAGAGAAAACCGAAAGGGGAGCGTCTTTCTACAACATATCAATTCACGCAGTTGAATTCACTCATTTGATATGATGTGACTAAGAGAAGAGAGTGCACATTTACTCTCTTGTACTCTCTCTTAAGTTTTGTACTTGTATTATCTCTTTCTTGAATTGCTAGGGTTTCTTGGAGCATCTTGGAGTTTTAGGGTTACGATTTATTCCTTGCAAATTGGAGATTAGGGTTTTGAGAGAAAACTAGAAGGAGAGGGTCTTTCTACAACATATCAATTCACTCACTTATATTCACTCTTGTGATGGAATGTGACTAAGAGAATAATGTGTACATTTCATTTCTCTTACTCTATCTTTAGTCTTCACTTATACTTGTATACTCTCTCGCTCTCTCTCTCTCTCTTGAGGTGGTAGGGTTTCTTGGAGTTGTAGGGTTAGGGTTTATCTCTTGGAAATTGGAGATTATGGTTTTGAGAGAAAAACGAAAGCAAAGATTATTTCTACAACATATCGATTCACTCACTTGTGATGAGATGTAACTAAGAAAAGAGTGAGCATTTTCTCTTTCTTACTCTCTCTTAAGTCTTAACTTGTACTTGTATTCTCTCTCTCTTGAGGTGCTGGGATTTCTTAGAGCATTTTGTAGTTCTAGGTTGAGGGTTTATCCCTTGGAAATTGGACATTAGGGTTTTGCGAGAAAACCAAAAGGTGAGAGTATTTATACAACATATCGATTCACTTACTTATTGTTATACCACAATTTGCCACATCAACTGCATTTGTGAATTGGCTTAGTCCTTATCCCTAGCTTGCAAATCTAAATCCAATCCTCCTGCATTGGTTTCATATAAAAAAAAAAATATATTATTGGCATCCGCGAGTCATCAGTGTGCAACCCGCAAATGTTTGCATTTTGCTAGTGTGCAACCTGCGGATGCCCTCAAAAAATGTGAAAAATAAAATAATTTTGCATTTTCGGGCGGGTTTTTTGGTTGGGCTCGTTCGCAAACTCCCCTAAGCCCGTAAACAACGGAATTCAACCACCCCAACCCCTTGAGGATGGTATAAAGGAACCTTTGAGGGAATAGATGAGGAGGACAACCAAGGTGCAAAGTTATGTTGTTGAATCTACAAGCTTCCCTATCTCTCTTCATCCTTTAAGTAGCATCCCCTTGTTTTGGAACTTGGTTTCCAGTACTCGTTCTTCTTTCTTATATGACCATAGAGTGTGTTCCAATCCTTTTTGGGTCATCCAAAGAAGGGCCATTGTGCTGAGTTGATGCTTGAAGGACCATTGGAGGAACCTGGGCGGTTGGCTTTGAGGCAGTGTCAGTGGTTCAATTCAGGTTGTAACCACTCATTTTTACCGTTTTCAATAAAAGAGTTCTCTTTCCCCCCCGAAACATGTGTAAATTGATTTCAATTTGTTGGTATATGTTAACCTTCTTCATATATTGGAATATTTACACATTATATGGTAAGTCACAGGGTTCGGCGAACCTTAAGCTTCATGTTCGAAGTTCGCTCAACCTAAAAATAATTTTGAAATTCGTTCTGATTCGCCAAACCTAAATGACAAACCTGAACGCCAAACCTCAACTCGAACCTCAACGCCGAACCTTAACGCCGAACCTCAACGCCGAACCTAAATTCGAACCTAAACACGAATTTCAAGACAAATTTTGGAATTTTTTTAAGGTTCGTCGGTTTTAGGGGTTCGTGACTTTCGTTTATAGTTGTCTTTTACCGTTGGGTGCCAAGTTCCAACTCCACGCAAGAACTCAACAGTCAGTCACGCCAATATTCTCGAGTTCGTCGAGCACTCTTCAGTCCGTCGAGCACTCAGCAGTGCCAGTCAACACTCAGCACGAGCATCCGTCGTCGAGCACTCAACACTCACTACTCAGCCAGTCAGCGCGAGCGTCGAGCTGTGTGCAGTCACCAGACTCACCACTACCAGTGTGGAGTTCGGGTTTGCAGTGAGACGAGAGGGTTTTTTCGAGTTTCAAAGGGTTTGAGGGTTTGTTCGAGCAGTGGCCCATGGGTGAAGAAAGAAGCTAGCAAGCTATTCAGGACCACAATAAGGTAAATACAAAACTTTGAAGTTTGCACAATATTCAGAATTACATGCTGATTGAAAGTTCTCATTACATATAATTCAGGTTAACTATAATAGATGTTAGAAATTTAATTGAAGGCTAGGATGTTGATTGATTCCATTTCTAAACCCAGAAATTAGTTAGTCAAGAGATAAATCTAGTTAAGGCCCTAATTAGTTAGTCAAGAGATAAATTCACTACACAAGATTGTTAAAAACTAGTAAAGAACACCCAATATTTTCAACCAAACAACCATTAAAGCTCATAAACAAATTTATCTAAAAGAGGGAAAGATTGGCAAGCTTTATTAGAAAATGATGAAAGCTTGTCACATTTTCGTGAAGAAAACAAAGTAAACAGAATCCCCCAAGCAGATTTCTAGAATATCATTTCTCTCACTAAATAGAAAGATTCATATCAAACGAAAGTTAAAAGCGCCATGCCCTACACCATCCCCTTTAGGCAGGATCTATACTTGGATATCAAAGCATTGTATAGGTGTTCCTGTTATATGAGAAAAAAACAAATTCCTACCATAGCTCATCAAGAAGTCACAGACAAAAAGGAGGTTCCTAAGTGACTGTTATTTTTCCCTCGCCCAAAGTGGAAAGGAATACGCAGAATTTAGAATCTATTATGTTCCTAGGTCATGGATCTATTATGTTCAAGTGCAAATTTAGAATTCATCTAACTAGTGATTGTTCTAGGCTCTAGCAGACATAGTTCTCTTTTAAGGTGATTTGTAGCACTTTTTAGGGCAGGTCATTGGGACCTTTTATGCATCGTTTTGAGTCTTGACTCATGAAATCAAATGAGATATGAAAACAGTGAAACCCTCAAGGATCAAGTGCCCAATCTCACTCAAATAA
>JASDQU010400260.1:0-10849 GCA_032191745.1 Picea mariana | reverse complement strand
CTACTAATGTTGCTGCATATGGAAGGAAGAAACACAAATTTGAAGTGTTGATTATAAGGCTGATAAAAGAGGCATGAGAGCTTCTATTGTTATCAACTAATCAAGTAGCATCAAATTTATTTAATGGAAACTATGTAGGTATGCATTTTATGTAATTTTATTGCATAATTGCTAAAGGGAATTTAGGAAAGAATTCTCTCAGCCAGAGTTATTTTTATAAAATCATATTATTGTATTATTTGAATGGATTAATGGGAATAAGATACCACTAGGTGTGGTAAAGGTCGGAGGCTTGTAATAATTATAAAAGATTTTTAGCTTTTGAATCCATACATTGACATAGTGACATGTCATGTTAATTGGTTATGAGCTAATAACCAAAGCAATAAGAAGTATGAACCTGTTATAGGAATGGATGCCATAAAATCTAGTCATGTATGAGACCATGAGATGGTTGTTTATGGAAAGAATTGGTTATGGAAAGGCATTGGCCAGACTTTCCAATTTACCAATGGTGAGGTACATGACTTAGATATAGAGCATTATAAAAGTAAATGGAAAGATGGAATTGAATAGATATGCATTGAGAGTTGCACTCATGCATAGTAAGTGGTAAAGTTTCACTTATGCATGATAACATTGTTATACTTGAATGCATTTGTTGAATGCGTTTTGTGAATGCATGCATATATGTTATTTAATGGAAATAATTATACTAACAACTGAAATGTTATAACTATCACTAACTCATGGAGTTGAGAACATTTCACGAGTTGTTAGACATTGCAACAGGAAAGTTTCCAGTTAAGTAGTCACATGAGCATTGACTACATGAAATTTCTATTCAATAAACATAGTAATGATTGCTAGGAAAATGAAAGTATAATTGTTGAAAATTCCTATGCAGAGAAGGATAATTTCATTCTATTAAATACATAGTTTGATGGTTGTGATTGAATTGTTAAGTGTAGACAATCCTGAAATCATTTGTGAGCCTTTGCAAGTATTATAATATAATTTTATGGTACATGAAATACTAATCATTTATTTGGCTGAATGTAATATGGAAAGATTGCAGGAAAGGTGGTCTCAAATGTGGCACTACTGAAATCCATAAGAAATACTAAATCTTGTTGTTGCAACAACCAAGAAAATTATGAGAGGGAATCTCATACTTGGGGAAAAGTTGAATTTCCTTATGAAATGAATTTGAATTTCTAAATGAAGTTTTATAATATTCTCTCATAATGAATGTATGTGTGTGATACAAATGAGATAATATTTATTAAAGTTGGAATGCTTGGGAAGAACAACTATTGTTAGAGACATTGGAACCCTATAAATATATAACCTTAGTGAGGTTTTGGTAATGAGTTAGCAATCTCCTTGGGTGTGAAAGCCTTGGAAAGATGGATCACTGAGGGACTGTGTAGAAATGAAGGGATACCTGAGCCTGGAAGGGTGAGTGCAAAAAGGAAGAGGCAACTCAAAGATGCTTATGGCATGGTAGCTGTAATCATGAGGGTGTGTCAAACAGAGCAATGATATGAATTCTTGCATGAAGCATATCTATGGAATAAAGAAAATGACTTCTATTTGCGGTATGAATACGTGATTTTGGTGCTTGAAAAAATAGCACCAGGTGAATAAAAATCTCCGTTAGCAAAGGCATTGAACTTTTTGACACATTTTGAATTGAACATGGTATATAATGCACTGAGGACAATTCATAAATAAGGGGAAGGGGAATGTAATATCCCTAGGCCGAGACCCATTTGTAAATGTAAATATAAATATACATATAAGATGGTGAGATGATGGTACAAGGTCTTTGGTTTGGTACTGCGTGCATTAAGTTAATGCGCAAGAATATCATACCAAAGAAGTGCACACATTTTATAATGTATCACGCATATGTGTAAGCGTGTGAGGACAACGCACCAAAAGAAGAGTGCACACATCCCAGATTTCCACACACACCAAGTTGAGTGCACAATATTGAGGCCAGGGAGCCTTTATATATATGTAAATGTTTTATAGGATGGTGAGCTAGGTTGTTATAGGCGAGAAGGATTATGTGATTATTAGGCTGAAGAGCCTAGATGATTAAGTTCAGTGACCCTATTATTGTAATATGAAAACACTCATATTATTAATGAAAACACACCATTGTTGCAGACCAACCATGTAAAAGAGTCACTACTACATATTGAAAAATTTGCGATGACTACTTGCAAAGAAAGTACCCTTTCGTGGCAAAATTCAAGAGAAAAAGTTCAATTTTTCAATTTTATTATAAATCTAGCCCGTATTCGTTGTTCTATCGATGGAAGAAAATGCTCGTCTCTCTTGCAACGATCATGAAGATAGTGGATGATCGTCTCTCTTGCGACAAACTTGTGAATTTGTCACAAGAGCGACGATAACTATTGATCGTTACACTATTTGATAAAGTCCATATTGACTGTTACACTCTTTGAAAAAGTCAAAATTGATTTGGTCAAATTTCGTCGCAAGAGCGACGATATGACCGTTATACTCTTTGACAAAGTCAACATTGATTTGGTCAATGTTCGTCGCTATTGCGATGAAAAAATATCTATAAATATTTTATGAATTAGAGATGTTGCGACAATATTGCTATAACAACGACGGTTCAAAAAGGGTATTTTTGTGCGGAAATTGTGCAGAAGAATGTTGCAGAATATTAGAGGTGGGAAAAAAGTAAAGCGGGTGAAAAGGGTGATGGTAGATGTTATTGCCCTTGCAAAAAATGTTGCATCATACGTCCCATAAGAATTTTAATAGAAACAACTACAAAACATTGTAGGAAATATGAGCACATTGATGGCAGATCAAATGAATATCGTCCCATAGTAATTAGCTATATATTCATTATCTGTTTTTATATTGTCAATTTTATATAAAATTATATATATGTATATATATTGTTTGAATGTTTGTTATAGTACACACTAGTTTTGCATGATTGTTTGTAATTATAAAGTTAGTTTGCATGATGAACCTCTATTAGAAAATGCAAATAAACGACTTTATGAAGGATCAAGAGAAAATCCTCTCTCCGCTACGTTGCTGCTAGTGAACTTAAAGATTATGAATAATTTGTCGAACACTTGTATGACACAAATGCTAAGGTGTGTAATTTATGTTTCATCTCATATTATACATAAATGTTGATTTTTTTCTCTTTGTTTTTAGTGTTAATTAATGTGTAAATAATAATGAATTTTTTACGATTAATATTCTTTACATTAACTAGTTATTTGTTATGTTGTAGATTGTTAGGTGAATTTTTGTTACCATCGTCAAATATTTTACCTCGCACATATCGAGGTTTGCATGCCATTATGAAAGTCGTTGGAATGGATTATCAAACTGTAGATGCATGTCCTAATGATCATATTATATATTATGGACAACATGCTTCGAAAACAGAATGCGCGCAATGTCTTATTAGTAGATATCGAATCGATCAAGTAACAAAAAGGGTGCCTCGAAAGGTTCTTCATCATATTCCCATAATTTCACGTTTGCAACGATTGTTCAGGTGTTAAAGCATAGCACAATTTATGGATTACCATGCACGTAACATAAATGGAGATGGTGTTCTTAGAATGCCTGCTAATGGTTATGCATTTATGGAAATTGCGGAAAATGGGAAGATTTCAAAGATGAACCTCATAATGTTAGGCTCTCATTGACAATTGACAATGTTAATCCATTTAGAGAGATTAGGTCTATTTACTCAGTGTGGCCTATTTTTGTTATCAACAACAACATTCCTCCTTGGATGTCAATAAAGAGGGAGCACATAATGTTGACAATGATTGTTCCAGGTATTTGTTTACATTAATTTTTTAAATCTAACATTTTCATTTGTTTCATTTTTTGCATAATATCTTTTGTTTATTTATTTACTTATATATACGATATCATGGTTATAGTAATTATGTGTAATTTCAAACAATTAGGTAAGTACCATGTTAAATATATAAATGTATATATCGAGCCTCTTATCGACAAGCTACTAAAGTTATGGGCTGGCATCACTATGTATGGCATATGTAAACCGATCGGGGAGAAGAAATTTAAATTCCATGGAATACTTTTATGGACAATTAATGATGCCCCAGGACTAACACATTTTTGTGGTATGTAGCATTCTAATATTTCTCTTTAATACTATATAATTTTTTAATGATATCATGTTGCATGTTTAATTTTTAAATAATCTCATCGTATAATTGACCTTAATCCATTTGTTGCAGGTCTTCAAACAAAGGGTAAATTTTCATGTCCAGTTTGTGGTCCTAGGATGAAGTATCATCATTAAAAAAGTTTAGGAAAGGTGGGTTTTGATGAGTATAGGCATCTCCTTCAAACAAAGGGTAAATTTGCATGTCCAGTTTGTGGTCCTAAGATGAAGTATCGTCATTCAAAATGTTTAGGAAAGGTGGTGTTTGATGAGTATAGGCCCCTCCTCCCTAAGAACCATAGGTATCATACTACTGAAAAACATCTTTTCAATGGGAAAGAGAGACTGGTTTAAAACCACAAAGAATGACACCTCACCTAAGGAGGTTGGAATATAATATAATTAGTCAAGGTACTCAATTTCCTTATGTATTGTATATCATGTAATGTTTTGAATGTTTATTTTAATCATTGAATTTATTTTACCGTATTTGATAATTATTTTTGTGATTTATTTTATGCTTCATGAAGGCCACCATCATGAAGGTATTAATAATGGGATTCCACTAGGAATGACATGTTATCCCATTGAATTCATGAGGTTTCCCTACTATGAGGAGATAAAAATATCTCATTTGTTTGATACAATGCATATCGGGAAGAATGTGACAAAAATGTTATGGCGAATCATAGATGGTAGGAGGGACAAAGAAAAAATTGTCAAAATTTGTATTGACATTCAGGAAGCCAATCATGCAATGTGAAGTGTGATCCGATCAAATAGATCAATAACCTTCCATGGATATTAATAAAGAAACAAAGCAATGGTGTAAAATAGGTCATTCAAAGAATTGAATTTCCCACGGGTTTTGCTTCAAACATAAATAATATCTTAACGAAGAAAGGTGAATTTGGTCGGGTAAAAACACATGATTGACATACCTTCATTAAGGTAATAATTTTGGTATACATATTTATATATATTGGCCTTATACATCTTTTAATTTTTTCATTTTTTTGTCTACTTTGGTCAAAACAAATAACGATTCATTTTTTTGTTACAGTATGTTCTACCGCTATCTCTCCCAAATGACTTTGACAACAACATCAAACAAGTTATATATGATCTTGGAAAACACATGATGTAAGTAGTTGTGATTTATATGCAAAATGTTCTTTCAAATTATTGTTGTACTTAATGACATGTGTTTTACTTGTAATGTAATATATTATATTATGTTATGTTGAAACATGTTATTTTGTTGTGTCATGATCTCATGTAGATGGTTGTCATTGAAATAAATCCATGAAGATGATATAAAGTATTGGAAGAGAGAAATTCCTCGTCTAACGTGTGAAATGAAAAATTATGTACCTCCAACATTTTTCAATGCACAAGAACACTACCTCATACACCAAGTTGAGGAGATTGAAATTTGTGGACCTGTTCACACAAGGTCAATGTGGATGTTGGAGAGGCACTTTGTTGAGGACAAGATATAAATTGATCTTACTCAAGCATTTTCAGACTTTACTTGGCTAAAGTAAAGTTGACGGGAATATCACCCTACGTTTATAGCCAACAAAACTATGTATCCTAACTCACAAGTATTAATTACAAGTGCTTAGGCTAGTTTTTTATCAACAAAAAGCTTGCTGGAAATTCACTTTTATATATATTTTTTGAAAATATCAGTTGTTGAAAAAAAATATAAGAACAGAAGTAAAAACACCAATATGATAATCAAGATAGATGAGACATAAAGCAATCCTTTATTTCATTCCAATTCATCAAAGAGTCATTGTCTTTACAAAACTTCACAACAAATCTTGGACCAAAGTCAAACTTAGAAATCCCCGATGGAACATACAAAAGGACTTCTGACAGAAAACCAAAACTGAACTCTAAAAGCTGGATCAACTTGCCACAGATTGCTTCCCACTCGACTCTGCACAATAGCCTTTATCGGTCATGAAAATTGATTCAAAAAAAGACAATCCTACAGAGACTATCAAAGATAGATAAACACCTTTGAAGAATAAGTGTCTAAATGATTTGATTCAACCCTGAATATTGTTGCCTACAATAAGATCCTGCTATCAAAAAAGAGAATTAGGCTATGATGAATATATGAATGAATGAAAGCTGAACTATCTCAACATAAACTCAAAGAGAAAACCTTAGCATGCTTTCTCTTCTATCCTTCCTTGTTCCTCCCCTTAGTTCAGCTTTTAACAATTTAGAATTGGTTAGAGTAGTTGATCTAACTTATTAGTTAAGCTAACATAAGGCCTTAACTAACTTTAGTTAAGGAAGGGGGGAAAAGTAATAATCATAAGAGGGTCATAATTAAATAATAACTAATAGGTGGGACCCCTTTTTGACTCCCCCGGTGATAAAAAATAATCACATCATAACATAATCCATTTGTTAAGCAAACACACCCCTTGTGTCTCCCTTCAAAACATATTTTCCTTTGACAATTTTAGCTCATAAAACTTGAAAATAAGTCAGACTAATACTCATATATTCAAAATAAGACCTGCTATCCAAAATAAAACATGTTGTCCAAAATAAAACATGCTGTCCAAAATCCATGGAGTCCACTGTCATAAAACAACAAATGACATAAAAATTAAAACCCATATTTTCCAGTCTGTGAAGCAACCCTTCCTTGGTTGCTGGTGTCACCTCCTGATTTCCCTGAAATTGCCTTGAGTTGGGTAGAGCCTTTAGGCTTTATCTCACTAATCACATGGGAACAATCATCCCTCAGATGCATCTGTGAAGACACAGATTTTTCAGAGTCATTGGAGGGTGAGGAAGGGGCAGCGACAACTTTTCCTTTATCAGATGCACGGTGGGCTTCAACCTTCAATCTCTTGCTGGCATGGGAGGATTGCATTGGTGAGTGGTTAGGGGCAGCTTGGTCAATGGGGTTCAAAGGTGGGGGGGTAGGCAAGGTTAAGTTTGGCTAGCCACGGTGTTGGGAGACTGTCGGGTGAACAATCTCCTGCCACCCATCGTTTTTTGGGACTTCAGCCTGTAAAGAGACATGAGGAGGCACATATATGCCGGGGGCTTGAGGTGCTTGGAAGGGAGGCCTTTCAGGCCTCAATTGGACTATTCCCTGTCAAATCCAATTAAAGAACCCAGTATGGAACAATTGGCCAAGATCTTCAGAATCAACATCAAAATGTATTGAGAACCTAGGCCTCCTTGGGCCTCGGTTCCAGTTACCTCTACCTCTGTTTCCTTGGCCATGGCTTCCCCGAATGAAAAAACTCATCCTGCATATGTTAACAATTAGAAAATAGTATTTTAAATAACCATGCATGAAAAATCCTTAAAAATACGAAATAGATTTGTCTCAGAATGTATTAGGCTCATGCAATCCAATCCATACAAATTGTTCTAATGTTAATCAATGAGCAGCGGGGTGGAAAAAATGTTCAGGGATACATGAGGGGTTTGTAATTTGTGAAAAAATGATATCATGAAAGGGAAGAGATATGGTCACTGCTCAATGATAACAAAAATCAACTGTAAGCAAACCAATAAACCTCACTGCAATCCACACATAATTCTGCCATTTATCCAATATAACGCATAGATTTTCTTAGCTGTGATCAATATCAAAACAGGGGGTGAAAAATGAATATGGGATATGTGAGGGGTTGTAATTAGCGGAAAATGAGATAATGAGAGGGAAAACAAACGTTCACTGTTCATGAGATTAATCAAGCAATCCATAACATCAACCAACAATCAGATGACTGAGTAGTAATTCCTCTGTATTTAACTAGTTCACTATCCAATAATGAAATATCCAATACAACGCCATTACGAAACACAAGTAATTCACACAATTTGTAAGAGGTTACGTTCCTTTTATTTGTACATTCTACATGTTATAACAGTCAACAACAACACTCAATCTATAACCATTAACATCCATCATTTCCATACATTTCCCCAATCCACGTATATATTTGAAAGTAGTGTTTCCAAAAAATAATAATGAAGACTCTACTTCTGTTAATAGAGCCAATCGAGATCTTGTAATGATATATGTTACCATACATATATATGTAGTAGAAATATCAAAATGATCAAGACCTCACATGTCACACCTGAAAAGGAATTGACTATAACCAACAATCATCATTTATACACAGGCTATGCAGAAGCCAATTTCTGAAACCCTGTAACCATGTCACTGTGTAAAAAATATCTCCGTGCGACTTAAAAATGAGCCAAACATCCCACACAACTGTCATCAATAGTGATCAATTGAAAAAATACAAATGCACTTAGAATTTAGGGGTATCACTGGGCATACAAAGAAAGCCATCCATATTATACGCTATGCACAACTGAGAGGATTCCACGGTGTCATAATTCCCATAATGACACAACAATATATAACCACGATATAACTAAAAAATAAAAACTTCAGTCCGGGCCATTTATTAAGTCGTCTATGAGTCACCAGGCCGCACACATTCAAGTGTATTCTACCAGTGACAAGAGATGCAGTAAACATATCCAATCCAAACTTCTAATTCTCAGAACATCACCTACAGGACGCAACATGCGGGAACCACACCAAACCCCTGTGACTAATACCAAACACCATCCCAACATCATAAGCACCATTCTAATGGATATATAATAACCAACAATTCGTCACTGTGGTAAGGGAAACAATAGACCAAAAAGCGTGATCATGGTGTATACCACGAACGAAAACAAAAATGACAGAGGCCCTTTCATAACAAAAAACTAGCTCTTTGACAATAGGCTGGCGACTGTGACCCTTAGAAGTGAAATTGGCAACGCGGGGCTCATGCCATTGTCATAGAGTTATTGGCCAAAAACCATGGTAACACGACTGCTAAACGAATCACGGGTGAGCCTGCATTCGAAGTAATAGGCCAAATGATTGCAACATGCTTGAAAAACTTCTTATGCAGCTCCAGTATGGAAGGTTTAGGGGTTTGCACAGTAGCCATCTCAAGAGGGAGGGGGGCACCGAATGTGGTGGAGCTTCGAGCTAAAGACACGTGCTCAAGGAGGACCACGATACTCGTGGACGAGAGGCATTTCCTTGACAGAGTTGGACAGAGTTCTATTTAAACCCAGGAACCACAAAGACAATCATTCAATAATCTTTTTAAAAGAAAACCCTTTAACATAACGCAGTGGTAACAAATCTATCACATAGGAAGACCATGAACTCGCAAAAATTATACAAAGAACCATCAATTTTCCATTCAAAGATGAAACCACACAGTTGCAACACTCAGGACAACACAAACCCAAACAAATGAGCCAAAACATTTCATAATCAAAGTGAAGTCAAGAATGGCCAAAAGAGACATACCTGTCAATCGAAATCCTTAAGACAAGGAGCGGTCGAGCAGTTTCACCCTGCTGAAAATTCGGAGCGTGAACACAACAACCAAATCAAACAATAGTCCGATGAGGGTGGTGACCAACGGGAAGGGTAAAGGTGACGTGCATTAAATGCATGTTGCCTCCACCCACATCACATTTAAGGAAAGAACATAAGGTTCAATGGTTAAGGAAAGAACATAAGGTTTTTAGGTCCTATTTAAATCTTCTTAGGATTAAGTTTCATGATGAAGTCGTCAAAAAACAACACAAGACCTATGTAGAAATCTTTAGCCTTTGTGTGGGATCTTTGGTGCCATTAATATTTTTTTCATAATAAGAACGATTCTCAAGGCTTGTACCATGTCTAGGGGAAGAAAACAAGAACATTAAGCTCACAATGAAAGTTCTCAAATTCAAGGGCCATGAACTAGGCCTCAAATAACCATGTAGATCTTATTTAAGAGTTATTTGACCTTCCAGTGGGATATGGGTGCCATTAGGAATTTTTTTGCACCATATATGTAATTCAAGGTTTATATCATCACCAAGGGAATAAAATCGGGGCTTTCTTCCCTAAATGAAGTTTTTTTATGCTTAATGGCCATGAAAAATGCCTCTATTTGGGAATATGTGCACCATTAGTATGTTTTGAATAAAAAGAATCGGTTTCAAGACCTATACCATGGCCAAGAGAGGAAATAAAGGGCCTTAGGCCCTAAAAAAATCTTCTTGATCTTAATGTCCATGAACAAGGCCTCAAACCACTATACATATCCTCTCTAAGGGATATATGGAATTTGGGTGGGATATGGTCACCATTCACAAGTTTTGGGAATAATGTATAGCAAAGAACATAAGGTGCTTAGGCCCCATTTGAATCTTCTCAGGACCGAGATTTGTGATGTAGTCCTTAAACAACCACACAAGATCTATGTAGGGTATCTTTGGAACCATTGGTACGTTTTCATAATAAGAATAGGTCTCAAGGTGTATACCATGGTTAGGAGAGGAAAACAGGTACCTTAAGTCCAAAATGAAGCTTATTCACTTCAAGGTCTATGAAATAACCATTGAATGATCATGTAGATAATGTTTAAGGGATATTTGACCTCGAGGTGAGATTTGGAAACCAATGGATTTTTTCACATCACATATGTGAGTTTAGACTTGTACCATCATCAAGGGAAGGAGAAAAGGGAATTAGGATTTAAATGAACCTTATGTGCTTAATGA
>JASDQU010400255.1:0-10825 GCA_032191745.1 Picea mariana | reverse complement strand
AAGTAAGATGAGAAAATCAAGAAGGAATATTTAAATGATAAAATATTGGAGAAATTTCTATTTATGGAAAGTGGTTAACCCTAAAATAAGGAAAATAGGTTAAGTGACCTAGAAATGGTTTAAGTGACCTAAAAATGGGTTAAGTGACCTAGAGGATGAAAGTATAAATAAGATAGAAATGGTCTCTTGTAGATCATCCTTTTTTTGTGGATCAATGGAGAGCTTCTTGTGAGAATATCTTTTGGAGTATTGATGGAGAGCTTCTTGTGAGAGCTTCTTGAGCATTTTTGGTGTGGAACACTTGAGAATATTGAACATATATAGATGACTGAGGTAACCAATAATATCCAAGCCAAATTTCAGAAGGAAGGTGAAGAAAAGAGGGCTGGAATTGAAGGGAGGATAAATTCTTTTGATGATTCTTTCTAAGGTATGTTATTTACAGGTCATCACACCATTTTCGCTATAATTTTTTTTCTATAATGATGCAGAACATGAAATTGATATTCCATTGAGAAAACATACCCAAGTATCTGTGGTAAACAATTCAGCCTATGGGTCATTTTATTTTGGGAGTTACACTCCGTGGAAAATAGGGTTTGTGGCTAGTCCTGAAACTTGTCAAAAATAGGTGTTTCAGGTAAAAACGTCATAACCTATTCATAACAAATCCAAATTCAGTGAGACAAAATGTGTTGGTTAGGGTATAGTCTGTAGTATGTTTTGTAACATTTTCAGATCATTTCAATGAATATCTTGTGCGGTCCACGCTCTACAAGGTCGCTCTCTAGAATAAGCCAGAATTCAACAAGGTATGCCATTTTTTCTATAACACCTTTTCTGAGAGGTTCCAAGTAGTTTCACCTAGAGAAATTGCATAAAAAACACTGAATAACATTGTATATTAGTTTCATATCTTTATTCATTACAGGTACAAATTTATGATTATTTCAAGTTGGGATTGTTGACTAATCCAAAACTAGTCATGGTTGAGACAAGCAGCTGATGAGTTGGCACATACATGAGGTGTATAGCTAATGATGTTGGTACATATTGATGAGTTATTGTTGATGATTATTTGATACATGGTTGGTATATACTTGGTACATGGTTGGATGCACTTGTTTATAGTACAGGTTGATTACAAGTTGGTGCATGGTTGATGCACTTGTTTATGTTGACAGATTGATATCTGTTGAGGATTTTTGCCTCATCTCATTTGGTGTTGAGAATGTAAGCTAAGTATTGCATATAGGGATGGTTCTCTTGTAGAGTTGTACTCTATTCAATTTTTGCTAAAAAACCCCCGGATTGAAGTCCATAATAAAAAGAAAAATTGTACATACATCTTGTGTTCTTTGTGTTCCTTGTGGAGATGATTTGTTGATGATATGTTGATGATATATGTTGATAATATGTATTCACATCTAACTGATTATAAATGATAGCAATGAGTATTGATCAAATGTTGAATGTTACCTAAGTATTTTTTGTGTAAGAGGGAAGTTTTGGGAAAAAGATCCTCACACTCATTAAACCCCCCTCTAAGTGTGGTAGGTGTGTCCAACAGTAGCCTGAGAAACTAGGGGGTTGGAGCCTCCTTCTAGTTGAAGCTGGAAAACAAAGGAATTTGGTTCTTCCAATGAATGTTATTCTTAAATACATATAATAAAAATCATTTTGTGGTTTTCTCCCGCTTTGGGTTTCCATGTAAAACGGTGGTGTATTGTGTATGTATATGATTGCTCATTTTTTCATTGTTTATTTACTTCGCAACTATTGGATGACAATGCTACAATGATCATAAAGAAATATAACACTTTCATATTATGGTTAAAAAGGATCAAATTTCTCTATTACTGATTCACCCCCCCTCTTAGTAATCCAACAACCAGGGAACTCATTTTATCAATGATACCATCATGGCTATGATTGAGGAATTTGAAGTCCATCACCAGAAGAGTACACCATATCATCCTCAGGAAAATGGAATAGTAGAAGCCTTCAATAAGATTTTGGAAAATGCTTTGACTTAGATCTTCAATGTCAATAGGKATTATTGGGACTTGAAGATACCAACAGTACTATGGGCATATAGGACCACATGTAGAAAGTTGACAGGAAAGACGTCATTCATATTGGTGTATGGGAAGGAAGCATTGGTTCCATTATAATTTATGGTACCCATTATGTGCATCGCATCAATTACAAACATGACAAAAAGAAGTGCAATACAGAAGAGGATAATTCAATTAATGGAAATGGAAGAGGATAGGATCCTAGCAGGATTTCACCAGGAAGTACAATAATCAAGAGACAAAGCTTGGCATGACAAACATATTAAAAATAAGAGTTTTAAGGAGGGAGACCTAGTTCTACTCTACGACAATAAATTTTTCCAACACCTTGGTAAGTTTAGAATGCATTGGCTAGGGACATATGAAGTAAATACTATCACAGATGGGGGATGTGTTCAACTAAAGGAATTGGGAGGAACATAATTGAAAGGAATGATCAATGGTAGTCAACGGAAACTGTACAGGGATAGTCGAACTACTAACCCTTAAAAGTTACATCGTAGTAAGAAATGCATGTATTTAGTGTACTATAATAGATATTAGGAAAGAAAACTCATAAAAAGGAAGACAAAAGTAGAAAAAGAAGAAAAAGGAAGAAAAAAGTAGAAGAGAAAGAAAATACAAAAGTATTGGGGAATATTGTGTGCAACAATTACTGAAATCAGTGTGACAAAGAGAAAATATGACCCCGTGCAACATGTGGTTGACAGGAAGCAACCACTACGCACCAATAAAAAGTTCATAGAGAAAACGTACGGTGCACCAAAAAAGTACAGTGCACCAGAAAATAGGCCAACGGTCGGAAAAGTAAAAATTGTCCATCAGGGTAAAAAGGCGTGAATTGGGCATTTATGAAACTAAACAAAGTGTACTCGACAAGATTCAATGCATTAATAACAACCAAAGAATATTCTCTGAGAAGAATCAGGGAAATTATGATGTCATCTATATAAAGTGAAAACGTGGGCCAAACAAGACTTATTGTGCACTTGCGAACCCACGAAGCTAAGAAGAATGAAGACGAAATGTGAACATGTGAGGTTGGAGATTTTAGAAGTCGAAGCTCAATCAGGGGTGTTAATGCTGAGTAAATTGTTGGGCTGAAGAAACAATCTACAAAGGTAACCTAAAAACTAACTTTAGTACTGGAAACTAGCTTTTCCAATCTAGAGAGGGCTCTCTCTGAGACTTAATCTATGATAGACAAGCTACTTCAAATTGATGGCTAGATTTAGAATTTTGAAATAATTTTTCAAAGTCTGCTGACAAAATATAGTGCTTTTAGGGATATGGAGTCAACCTCTGAAAACAAAGAAAACAATGTTTGGTAGATAGAATTCCTCAGAGGAAAAAAGGCTGAGTAAGGTGATGAACTTCATTGTTTAGTTTGATCATGTAGGGTGAAAGAAGAAAATAAACATACAAAAGAATCAGAACACCACAATGGATGAATTCTGATATTAGATGAGAAGATAGACAAAATTTAAATTAGTTAGGTCTAGAGCATCATTAGATGAATTACGGACTTTGAATTTGCCAATTTAAAGAGAAGAAATTGAAAATGAAAATAAGTACATAGGGAATACATACAAACAAAGGCACAAGCTTCAGATCACCACCATTAGAATCTTTTTCTTAAGGAACTCAAGACTTCTGCATTTGTATTTCTTTAGATTCAGAAATTACACTAGGGATCAAAATGTCTATACTTATGCCCACGCGCCCCATTTTTACATCAAAATAGTCCCTACATATAGAAAATAAATCTACACTTAGCTGCTATAAGTCAAACTACTATCTCCTAGAGTTATGGATCTAGTTGTTTTCAAAGAGAACAACAACCTCTACAAAAATTGCCAAAAATAGGAAAGTCGATCTGGAAATCATAACCTATCTGAGATGTTATTTACAATCATAAGTTCTTAAGAAAATTTCAACCATATGGTTGTGATGAATCATCATGTGTATTGTTGGATAACACTATCATCGTTGCCCAGTAAATTATGGTTTCTGCTACACAAATGTTGGCTGCAAAATTTGTGCAGCGATTTCATGCGACATATTTTCATGCTGAGGTTGCATGCGTGAATCTAGTTGGAAAAAAAGAATGGGATCATTAATTGTGTTTGTATATTCATTGTCCAAACTCACTTGCAGTTGTAAGGCCTTGTTTTTTCTTCTTAATGACAAATTTTGTCTCTTCAAACTCCTCACCTGTCTCAACAAAGACACATTTCTTTTCAATTTTGATTGAGTGTCAGAGAGAGATTCACATGCATCGTCAATAGTTGGTCTGCATTCCTTGAAATGTTCCATTATTATTTCCTCTGATATCCCTTTTTCCTCCCTGAGCTCAATGATCACATCTTGAGCCTCTCTTAGCTACTTTTTCATCCAATTTGTATTATTTTCTCCTCCTGTTGGTGAGGTAGAAGATCTCTGACCTGCTTGACTCTATGATGTTGGTGTTTCATAAATTATTTCTACTGGTTTCCTATTCAATTCCATGTTCTCTTGATAGAATTGGGCTATAACATGTTGATATTTCTTTAGTTATTGTTTCACCTCCTTAAGATCTACATATTCCTCACCTAGTTCCACTTTCTTTTCATTAATCCCCTGGTTTGCACATTCAACAAGCCTTGGTTGAATTGTGGGTATGGGAAATCTCCTGGAAGAGGAACTGGTGCATGGTTTACTGAGAGCTTGGGTATCCTCATTTTTGTTAGTAAATATTAGTTTGCTTCTCTTCTTGGATGTTGGTTGACTGAGTGATGAATCTTCGATTTATTTTATTTTTCTTTTTTCAACAACATTTCCTCCCCACGCCTCTGAACTATGAAGTGTTTATTTCTCAGCAGATAAGAGGATATCTCCTTTAGGTTCTTTGGGAATGTTTGCTGAAATTAGGAAGGAATTTCAGTCCCTGTTTAAATTTTCAAGCTCCTCAATCATCAACATCTTAATCAGGGAAAACTGGAATAGGTTGTTCTCTGGCTGGTCAATTTTGGCTTGGACATTGTCTGCCATCTTTCCTAGGATTCAAAATAGGAAGAAAGGTAAGTTTAAAGGACTTCTCCCTATGAAATTCATCAGAACCATGATGTGATATTGATGCACCTTGTCAAATATTCCCTCATAGGTGAAGTACTTCCTGATTATCTTCAGAAGTTTCTCAAAAGATTCCAGAAGATACTCACTGGGAATGTTGGCTCTAATTTTTCTCTTTCTATATCCAGGCTTGATGAAATCAATATAACATGAAGTATCTAATGGCATACCTTTAAACCATTTTTCTCCTTGCATATGGATCTCTTTCACAGCTGACATAATTTCCTTTGTCACTTGAAAAGTGATCCCTGCAATAGTTTCACTGACAGTAGTAAAATTAAGGGAGAACTTCTTAGTTAGTTGTGCATTATATCCTTGAATATTTTCACAGAAATGTATGCATCCAGCTTGTTCAAAGGACACTCTGATCGTTGGGTCTACATTTGTTAACTTTAAATCCCGTGTTTTAAACCTCACAACCTTCCCACTTCTTTCATTATCTCTTTTACTTTGACAAGTTGCCATGATGTTGATATATGTCAATTTCAGGCGCGCATCAATAGATTGTAATAGACTCCCTATGCAGTGAATAGGAATAGTAACTTTTGTACGATGAGTAGGAAAAGTTAGCAACATGAAACTTTGTGTGGAAAACAAATTAGTGGAAGAAAATTCAGCGCAATAGGAAATTCGGCGCAACAGTAAAAAGCACCGGAAAACTTTAGCACAATGGAAAGCTCAGCGCAATAGTAAACAAAAACGAAAAATGTTGGTGCAACGAGAATCTCGACACAATGACAAACAATGGTAGAAACTCGATACAAAGACAAACATCGAAGAAAAATTTCGCACAGGAGTAGGTAACAAGAATTTAGCTCAGAACAAATAAGGATGACTGTGTGAAAAAAAAACTCTTTCCAGAAGCTAATTTGCAATGGGCTCCAAGGAAATTTCTTGAACAATGATTGAAAGCAATGGAGGATATGCAACAAATTCAAAATAGCGAATTTACGTAGCGACTGGAAGCACACAATATTTACATAGAAAAAGGATCTGGAGCTTACTGGAAAAGCTATAGACGATGCACAAGTTGTGAAAGTGATGGAGAAACATGAAGGGTGACCAATATTTATGCTTGAATGGATAAGGAATGAAATTATGAAAAGGGACGAAAAATCCATAGCGACGAGATGTTTTAAGGAGGGTTAATGATTTGTGCAGTGAACTTGTGAAACGGGTACTCCTTTGAAGTGTGTAATGGTACAAATGATATGGAGTGCCATGATTATTCACTTTTCTGACTTCATGATTAGGTAAGGATGACCCATAATATATTTTGACATGACATTTATCCTAACCACTTGATTCGATATTGGTACCCAAATTCCACTTTTTCAACATGACTTGAGACTTAGGAAAGTAGACCTTTACAATTTAAACATGACGAACCTTACACCCTTTTACCAACTTATGGCCAAACCACTTACTTGAAATTTCAAACCATTCTTTATTTGGTCATTGACCTCATAAATTTTGACACACTAACTGTGACTTATTCAAGAAAGTTTTGATTTTTATAAAGATCAAGACATGACTATGATTTGTTTTTGGACAAACCTCTAACTCTAACTACAAAAAACATGGTGCTAATAGCTGGCTTCAATGGGGATGCTATCCTCCCAGTGAGGTAGCAAATAACAGTAGAACAAGTTCTTGACCATTGGGCTTTATTTGACTCAAAGACTCTAAACTGACAAAACAAACTCATTTACAAAAATTTCTTCACACAACTTTGACCAAACTCAGCATAAACTTAGGGCCTTTACTTTAGGCTTCAATTTTCTACCGATTATTGACTTGAAATGCTTCATCTAAAAATAAAATGGTTATTTACAATGACATGAAGAGATTTAATTTTTTTAAACAAGATAGTGTTTGAGAAACCTACCATTCACAGGTCCTCCACCAATAATATCTCCATTAAGCTCCTGCAACAAATAGGCATTGTTCCCATGGTATGCAGCATTCTTGAATGGTCCCAACCAAATATGATCAAAATTCCCATGTTTCCCTCTATATTCATACCTTGCGTCCCACTTTAGTACCAAATCATTCACCTTGAAATCATCTTCCTTAGTATGCCTGTCAAAATCTCTTTTCATTTTATCTTGGTGCAGTTGTGATTTATTTAAGACATTTTCTCTCATTTGTTGCACATGGATTAATTGATTTATTCTCCTTAGAGCATCATTTGGTTCAACTTCCTGTTCTTGCAACAGTCTCATCACTGGTAGTCCTAATTAAGTAGGAAAAACTACCTTTGTACCATATACAATCTGAAAAGGTGATGCAGAAATAGACCTTTTAGTGGTAATCCTATCAACCCATAATGCATAGATGAGATTTTTGTGCCAAACTTTCTTGTTTTCCTACAGAAGATTCTTAATAATCTTGGTCAATATTTTGTTGGATGATTCAACCAAACCATTACCATGTGGGTAATGGGTCGTGGAATGGAAAATATTTATATTATGGTAACTGAATAATTTCTCCATTTTCTTGGATTTCAATGTTGTTTCATTGTCAGTAATGATCTTGACTAGACAACCAAATATAGAAAAAATATTGCTTTCTAAAAATTGAATGATAACAGTATCAATAGCTTGCCTTGTGGGGACTGCTTCAATCCATTTGGTGAAGTATTTTGTGGCTGTCAATATCCACCTATGCTGAGATGAGGATGGCAGATGGATTTCTCCTATAAAATCAAGGCCCCATTGCATGAATGGTGTTTCAACATAGATAGGCTTTAAAGGTAAAGGCTGCAGCTTTCTTTCTCCATCAAAAATCTGGCATTCATGGAAGCTAGAAACTTCCTTGTATACAACAAAAAATACTAGGCCAATAGAACCCTGTCCTCAGTATTTTGTGCGCAGTGGTATTCCAATAATGATGCCCCCCACAGTCACCTTTGTGAAACTCTTTCATATCTTTTTTCATTTCTTCCTCCAACAAACAATTTAGCAAGATCCCACCTGGATCTTTCCAATACAGAGAATGGTCTAGAATGCAAAACTTTGATGCTTTAAACTTCAAAAATTTCTCTTTGGTTTTGCTTAACTTAGGAGGAGCTTATAAATTTCTTAGTACATAAGTAATATCGGCATACCAAGGATAATCAATGAATTTTTTGGATACCTGTGGGATTGTTTCTTCTTCTGAATTTTCTGATAAGACAGCAATGAAATTGATTCCCAATACATCACAATTAGACTTATCCATAAAATTTGCAAGCCCCTGACCTTTAATCGTCTTTGTAGGTTTTATTTCGAGGTCATACTCCAACATCGTTGCTATCCATTTTCCCCTTCTCCCTTAAGGATCAGGGTGAGTCAAAATGTCTTTTACAGAATTGTTAGGCACATAAGAAATGGCATGGGAATGCAAGATATAAGTTCTAAATTACTTAAGGGCCTTCACCAAGGCATATTCCTGCTTTTCTATGATGTCATACTTTAGTGGGGAGTCTCTCAATGTCCTAATATAATAGTCTATGGGGCATTCAAATTTCTGATCATATTTTTGCAACAAAACACTAGCAATGGTGTGTTCTGAAGCAAAAGAAAACAAGATGAAATATTTTACAAAATTTGGGCTGGCCAACACTAGAGTTTTGGTCAGTTCCACTTTAATATCTTCAAAAGACTTCCTAGCTTCAGTAGTCCATTTTATTTCATTGCCTTTCCTGAGCATATTTGTGATATAATTTATGATCTCAAACAAGTTATGAATAAAACTTCTCAAAAAATTTACTTTTCCTAGGAAAAAATGTACCTCTTTCTTGCTCCTAGGTGTGCCAAAGTTGTGCAAGCCAGAGAAAAAGGGGAAGAAGTAGAAGGAAATTTCCACAGCTTGGCAAAGGTTGTTCAGGGAATGCTCATCACTTGAGTGGCTCGGGACGAGCCACGTGTCAGTGTTGTGGGCCTATTGGGCGTAGATATTTTGAGGAAAGACATATTTTTGGAAGGGAAGACCTAATTTTGGAGCACGCGCAACAAGTGGCAAGAAAAAAACATGCAAAAGAAGAAGGAAAAACAACATGCAAGAGGAAAATCCATGTGGCAAGGAGGCAGACAAGCCTAACCATAATAGGGTTAGGGTTTTTGATAAGGATTGTAACATCTATAAGGCAGTAGAGTAGTATAAATAAATACCTAGGAGGTCTAGGTTTGGGGTTCGGTTATTATTGATGAGTTGATGACAGTGATTATGATTGTAATAAGGTTGTAGAAGAGACAAGTAAGCTCGATCTTGAGGGTTAGATCACAGGATGAGGAGCCTGGTGTGATCTAGTCTGCCTCACAGAGATTCCTTAACCTCAACATGATTGTATGATTGAAGATGTAATGTGCACAATGCAATATTTTGTAGCAAATTAAATAAAAGAGCAGAGAAGTAAAGTCTCTGGGGACGTAGCCCTAGGATGGGGTGAACCACGGTAAAACTTGTGTCATGTGTGATGTTTATTGAATGCTTATTTTTTTTAATGGTTAACTTACGAATGAATGATTATCTATATGTATTAGTATGCATTCATAGGGATACCCATGAATGAATCCTAGAAATACTTGAATCAATAACAAGTTTAATGCATAATGGAAGCTAAAATACACTCCTAGATCCCCACTCATTCCTAGAATGCAAACACCTGGGTATTGTAGTCAACCATAGAGCTATATCTGGTGAGACTGTATTGTGCACCCTATGTGCAATGTTTCCTTCTGGTTTACTAAGAGGTTCGATAGTATTAGAGGGTTTTGTTGGAAACCTATTGATATATGAACCTGGGTCAACTCAAGAAGAAGTAAGAAGTCATAGATCTAACCAACATACCATGACCGATGAAGAATATGAATGAAATTTCATGGAATTGGATAATTATGTTCATGGATTCATTGAGGATTCTTATGTTGTTCATTTCATTAAAGGTATCGGGGATCATGTTAAGGACAAATTCATAACTTTTTTCCAAACCCTAAATATTGTTATGTCGAAGCTTGAACTTCAAGTAAAGTCCATGTGATCGAAATAGGATTATAACAAGCATAAATAATATTGAAAATTATTACATGTCTTTTGTAATGGAATATACATGGAAGGATTTTAGATTATTTGAATAATCAAGGATACCTAGTGACAGTATGATAACGAGGCTAGTTAATAAAAAATATAATTGTCATCAATGAAAGGGATGACCTGTAAATTGATTTAAGGATGGAGATCATGAGAAAGAATAAGGGTGATGCGTTAACAAGAATTCATAATTCATTGAACAACTCATCTATGTGGAGTTGAAGTACAAAAAAAGAAAGAGTTCAATGGGAAGGTTCTCAACCAAAGAATAAAAAATCAAAGAACTTAAACAAGAAAGTATGATGAGAGGAATTTTAACTTAGCACCATATCTAGAATATAAAAGGGATAAAGGATTGAGCATAAATTTTGGATTCAATATATAGAGGATAATGTTTTATAAATGTGGAGAGATGGGGCATAAATCTTATCAATTCCCTAAGAAAGAGAATTGCACCAAAGGTGAAATGAACCATATGGAACTAGAGGATATAGTGGAGGAAGGTGTCAAAGGTAGGGTATATGCAACAATAGTGTTAAGAACCAAATATCAATATAGCATAG
>JASDQU010400252.1:0-10849 GCA_032191745.1 Picea mariana | reverse complement strand
AGATGGAATTCATGTTTTACTCACTGATAATACTTCTCACGACTCATAACTATTTGGAATGGAAGCCATAGATTCTACTTCTTCTCAGAAGTAGAGGATTCTACCAAATAACCATGGAAATGGAAGTAGATCCTGATTCTACCGATGAGAAAAATGACTTTCTCAATAGACAAGATATGGCCATAGGATTTATCTGCATGTCTATTTCTCTAGAAATTCTCCACCAAGTATGTGATGTCACACAAGACTTCACTCCAAATGAATTATGGACCAAATGAAAGGTTCTATTTGGGAATAAAGAATATTTTGAAGATTGCATGCAGGGGATTGGAAAGATAGAGCCAAAAGAGAAACCATTAGAAGATCAAGCCTCTTATTATGAAGAGCCTTCTACAAAAGTTTTTGCACAAATGTGTATCTCATTAATTGAAGATGATGTCTACTCCATTTCAGAATTTTTTTTCTAAACTTCATGTGGAATATATATGGCATGCATCTCAGGGGTCACATGCAAACACTTTTCCATGCGCAATGGATGCATCTCAGGAGACAAAAAGGGAGCCGCGCATATCAGACTCAATTCTGATATTTTCTGAGCACAATTTGCAGAAACCAATTGGATATTGAATTCCTCTCAGAACAATATCCAATTTCAAAAAACAAATCGTCCGAAATGGAGTCCGGGAAGTGAAGTTATGATCATTTCAAAATCAACAAAATTTCAGTGTTTTTCTGGAAACGGCCGCACGGTTTTCAAAATTTCATCCAAACTTTATTTGGATATTATTCATTACAAGAAGATAAAGTGGATATGTTTGGACATCTCAATGGTGCATATACTTNAAGTTAAAGGTTCTATTTGGGAATAAATAATATTTTGGAGATTGCATGCAGGGGATTGGAAAGATAGAGCCAGAAGAGAAACCATTAGAAGATCAAGCCTCTTATTATGAAGAGCCTTCTACAAAAAAATTTGCACAAATGTGTATCTCATTAATTGAAGATGATGTCTACTCCATTTCAGAATTTTTTTTCTGAACTTCATGTGGAATATATATGGCATGCATCTCAGTGGTCACTTGTAGACACTTTTCCATGCGCAATGGATGCATCTCAGGAGACAAAAAGGGAGCTGCGCACATCAGAATCAATTCTGATATTTTCTGAGCACAATTTTCAGAAACCAATTGGATATTTGAATTCCTCTCGGAACAATATCCAATTTCAAAAAAAAATCGTCCGAAATGGAGTCTGGGAAGTGAAGTTATGATCATTTCAAAATAAACAAAATTTCAGTGTTTTTTTTGGAAACGGCCGCACGGTTTTCAAAATTTCATCCAAACTTTATTTGGATATTATTCATTACAAGAAGATAAAGTGGATATGTTTGGACACCTCAATGGTGCATATACTTCATCAGATCTATGCAGACATCTACATCTTCAACAAAATCCTCAACAAGCACAAACTTGTACAGTTGCGACGTCTCCTTGGAGTGAAGGACACAGTTGCCTAGCAACAGTAGTTCTTCTTTTTACATACATTGTACCTTGAAGAGGGGGGGTCTCCATGAGGTTTTCCCTCTTTCCTCATTTATTTCAGTGTATCTTTTGTATTTGGGTACCTAACATGGCCTCGTTGTCAGGACACATTCTTTATTTTCACCATAGTGATGTTTAGGGGCGGTGTTGGAGTTAATTCACACACACCTAAGAATTATTTGCTAAAAACTGAGTCATCTTAGTAGAAATGAAAGTGGGACCATTGTCTGTAATAATTTCCAATGGAAAACCAAATCTGGAAAAAATATTATTTTCAAGGAAAGATCTGTGGAATGCTTAAGTGGGACAACTTCAACCCATTTTGTAAAATAGTCAATGGCCATCAGAATAAAAATTGCCCAACTGCAGAAGGAGGATTAATAGGACCAATAAAATCCAATGCCCACTTTGAAAAGGGAAAATCTGGCAGGACAGGTTGTAATGGCAGGGCTGAAAGGCGTTCTTTCCCAACAAATTTTTGGCACTTGTCACAAGACCTCAAAAAAACATAAGAGTCGCGAAATATCGAAGGCCAATAATATCCTTTTATAATAATATTGAAAGCAATGGTTTTTGCAGAAAAAATGAACCCCTACATGAATGACATAGCTTGAAGACCTGTGATCTTCTTGCAACAATTTATGTGTGTCTTCATTGTTTACAAAGCGAAGCAACACACCATTAGCAGATCTTCGAAATAAAAATACTCCTATAATGACATATCTTTCATATTCAAGACATAGTCTTCTCCTTTGATGAGTGTCTATGTTGTCTGGACATCTTTGGTTCTGTAAATAATAAACCAAATTCTTGTACTAAGGATGTTCAAACATAGGGAGGATCTGATCGTCAATGTAAAAGAGAACTGAAAGGGAACTATCTTCTTCACCAATTTCTTCACCATTGTCAGCATGTTGAGCCAAGTGAAGGGATAGGTCACGTCCCTTGATAGTGGTAGAAGTCACAATATTCAAATCATGCTCTTGCATCTTGGAAAGCTAATGTGCAAGTTTTCCTAAAAGATAAGTCCGTGAGAGAAAAAACTTAACAGCAGGTAAAGGCACCTTTACCAATGTATGCTTACCTAAGATGTAGTGGTGAAACTTTTCAATGGCCTTAACAAGAGCGAAAGCATGTTTCTCAATAAAATAATATTTAAATTCATCATTAGAAAAACTTTGACTCATGTAAGCCACCGATTTTTCATTTCCTTGGTCATCATTTTGCATGAGGACAACAGAAACTACCTCCTCATTAGCATTAGTATATATCATGAATTCCTTCTCAAAGTCCGTCTTTGCCAAAACAGGTGCGGAAGTGATTGCTTTCTTAATCCCTTCAAAAGAATTTTTGACACCATCTATCCAAGAAAAAGGATGATCTTGCTTAAGAAGATTATGAATTGGTTTGACCATCACAACAAAATTTGGGACAAATCTACGGACAAAGTTAATAACCCCCATAAAAGATTGAACTTCTTTCTTGGAAGTGGGAGCAAGAAGGTTAAGGATAGCAACAATCCTTTCGGGACCAATGCTTATGCCTAAATCAAAGACGATGTGTCCTAGGAGTTTTCCCTCGGTAACACCAAAAATGGACTTGGAAGGGTTTAGAGAAATTCCAAATTTCCTACATCGCATGAGAGCTTATCTCAAATGACCAAAATGATCTGATCGGATTTTAGAGTATACTATTAAGTCATCAAGTTAGATCTGAAACATCTTACCGATAAAATTGTCAAAAGATAATTGCATATCTCTTTGAAAGGTGGCACCTTCATTAGATAAACCAAAAGGCATACGTTCATAAGCAAAGGTACCCCAACGAGTAATAAAGGTGGTTTTATATTTATCTTCCCTTTTTACCTTGATTTGATTGTAACCTAAAAAACCGTCAGGTAAGGACATCATTTCTGACCCTGCAACTTGTTGCAAAACCATTTCCATGTTAGGGAGAGGGAAGTGGTGTTTTATGCTAGCTCGGTTTAGTGTGCAAAAATTGATGCACAATCTGATCTGACTAGTGGTTTTCCGAATGGGGACTATATTTGAGACCCATTCAAAATATTTGACCGGAAAGATGATTCCATCCTTCAAAAATTTTTCCAAATCCTTTCAAATAGTTTCTTCTAGTGCAGGGTTGATAGGTCTTTATTTTTTCCTAACTAGTTTTATGCCTTCCTGATGTTTTCCAAGAGAAGGAGAAGTTTGACCAAGAAAAAACATCTTGAAATTCACCAAGCAACTTGGCAAACTTCTCCTTCTCTTCATTTGAACATTTGGCACCTATTTTGACATTCTTTGGAGTCTCAGGTGTCCCAATGTTCAAGGATATGGTTTCACCCACCTTCCTTTTCGAATCTTATTCCTTTTGTTTCTCCTTGTTGCCTACATCACTCGATGAAAATGAACTCTCCAGAGGAGTCAAACATTTAGGAATCTTCTTATCTTCTATGGATATAATTTTCTTAGGTTTAAAAGGTTCATTTTGAATAAAAGCACAAATTCTCTCATTGTTAGGGAAGACCTACCAAGATTATATATTATCAAGAATATGCAGACGATATAGGGATTGAAAGTTACAATCAGGTCTGTGTGGCAGAACTTGCTGAATAGGGGAGGCTGCAAAAACTACTAATCGATCGCCCATTGAGTTTAACCCCCTTTTAGCATGGGTGATGTTGAAATATAAAAGGTTTGAGATAAGCGCCCAAACAGTTTGGGTGTATCATTTCATCAACTTGTTTCTAGGAGAGTAAATTTTATGCAGAAGATTCACAACAATCTCGGAATCCCAAAAAAATGAAAGGTGACCACAGCCAATATTATAAGCATTTTCAATGCCTAATAACAAGGCTTCAAATTCAGCGACATTGTTAGTACAAGCGAACTCCAACCGATAAGAAAAGTTATGGATTTTTCCTATAGGAGAAATCAAGATAATTCCATCTCTGTTACCTTCATTTGAGCATGAACAATCCAAGTGCATGTCCCACATCCCATCATCTAAATCGATTTGTTCCATGGAAATGTTATCTTCCTCGACAAATATGGAATACACTCCTAAGTCCTCTTCGATATAGTTTACGTTAGGCCGTGGGACACTCTCTATGTAGGGTGATATCCTTCCTTATCTAAGGACTATAATATTTTTTTTGTTCCGAGGAACAGATAAATGTGCTCCATCGAGTGAGAGGTACCCACCCATTGAGGCTTTCCAATCTCTTCCTAAGATGATTGAGTAATTGCTTACTGGCATATCGATTACTTGAATATTGAGGGTCGTCCTTATCTCAGGATGAGCGCACAAAACTAAGGTCACATCTTTAATCTCACCTATGCTCCTTTGTTGTAGACTATTATAAGAAATCATGCTTCTGGTGTGTTCATCTATACAAGACAAGCCTAGCTCTTCCATAATAATCTTCGACATCACACTTGGGCCTGAACCACCATCAATGAGGCAAGAATGGGACATTTTTTCCATGATCTTTAAAGAAATGTAAAAAGGGGGATTTTTTTACAGGGTATCTAAATTTATGTAAACCTGTTTTATTTATAGAAGAATCCTCTTCGTTTACCTCTTTAGAAACGTTGTCTACAATGTAATATTTTCCTTCCATGAATCGTTTCAGATGCATCTGTTGTTCAGGGACGACAACCATGTCTATAAGGGTTGCATCTGCTTTGATTTTCCAACCGATTCAAGATATTGTACTTGGAAGAGGGGGGAGGGGGATTAATTCCTTGACTCTCAGGAATCTTAGGAACCTAGACAGTTGCAACGAGCAAGGATGAGCTCGGGGTAGAAGAAGTGCAGGGAGAATCAAATTTTCCTTTGGGTGCATATGCTTTGTTTCTAGTATTGATGACCATGACATCTTCTAGCTCTACAAAATCTAGGACAACGATAGTAGATTCTGGTATTTTACAAAAGATTCTATCTTCGACACTCTTCTTTACCTCACATGTGGTTTTATCATGGTGTTCCTCGCAAAAAATACACCAACTCCAAGGCAGGATAACCTTAGGCTGAAAATTGTTTTCAACCGGATTTATGAAGGGGGATGCAGAAGAGGATGAATCTCCAGGGGTGAGAGGGGAGACAATACCCTTCCACTCAAATGCTAGCATATGATTGTTCATATCTTGTACTAGCTGTAAGAGAGTGAACATATATGTCTGTCTAACTGATTCTCCCTTGGGAAGACCAGTTCGTTCAAGATGTTCTTCATACTTTGAGAAAGTATGCAGAGTGGAACCAATATTATCAATGGCCTTTTCTTCAATCCTATGACACTAGGGGGAAGGTAATGCATTGTAATAATGCATGAAAGCGGCTTGGTTCTAAGGGTGAATAAGTTCGGGGATTTGATTGTACAACTTGGTGAAACACAAGTTGAAAGACTTGATGGTCTCACCCTCCTTGTAGGTAACATTATTGTATTTCCTTAACTTCTCGGCTGGGATTTTGGATTTCCCATAAGTGGATCTGAACCAGTAAATTAATTCCTCCCAAGTATATAGAATCTTAGGAGGAAGGTCAAAGAATTCGGCTGCAACCTTCCCTTCCAAGAAATTGACAAACAAGTGCATGCAAGTGTCATTGTCGTTGGACCCTATGTTATGAAAATAATTAGAAAATTCCACCAGGTGTTCATTTGTACTGACAGTGTTATTTCCTGAAAAATTAGGCAGGTGCTCTTTAGACTTTGGAAGTGGACGCGTAGTAGGTGCTAGGTTAAGAGGGGAGGACACATGCCACTGTGCAGTTATGGCGTCCTTTTTGGCCCTCTACCAAGTTTTGGAGTTACTTGGTCATGTTTGACCATTTTCGGGACTTCGACAACCAGTCGAAGATGGAGCGCCAGCGAAGCGAAGATTGTGGAAGATAGGCCCACTTTTGGGTTTTTTGGATAATGTAACGGGAAAGGGATGTTGGCCCATGGGTTTACCCATGTTTAGGCCTATTTTTTATATAAATAGATGCTTAGGATAGAGAGAAGAAGACCCTGAACAAAGGAATGAATGAATCGCTAAGTGCTAGACCTAAGTTCTATCGATGTATGCTAAGTGAAACTAGGGTTTTGAGGCTTTGTGCATGACTGTAAGAAGCTTGCAGGGCTGAGTGCAAGTGGTTGTGACAGATCGGGAAAGGCTTAGTGTTGTAACGAAAGGAAGAAGGATCTAGCGAGCTGCGCAGATATTCTGTCCCATGCGACGAAGGGTTTTGAGAGGCTCTATGTTATAACTACTTGACCAAGATAATAAAGAAGAAGAGTTGGTGGACGTATCCCCAGGGTGGGGGTGAACCACGTAGATCTCTGTGTTATTCTATGTGCTTCGGCTTGATGTGCTTATTCTTTCAATTGCTAAGTGCTTATATGTGATTAGATAGATCTAATATATAGATGCTTATGCTTAGTGCTAATGATGAGTAGAATGTTAGATCTGATATGTTTATATGTGCTAAGTGCTTGATCTAGTAGATTTGAATAACTTGTTAAGGCTAAGTGCTCGAATACTCTAATTCATTGTGAATGTTGTGAAGCTCTATGATACCAACGAAGTAGCTATTGATTGCATAGTAAAGAACCAACGGTGCTAAGTGCTATATTAAGTAAGTAATCATAGATCCGTGTCCCAACTAAGGTTGCAGACACCTGAGTCTTGCAACCACCCCGCCTCTACCTTGGGTGAGACTTCATCTGCTTCACAGTTGTTGTCGAAAGGGACAGTAGTTAGGGATTTGTTGGTGCGCTCCTGAGTCTTGAACCCTAGGTCTACCCCTGTGCCAACAAATGGTTCCATTGCCGGGACCTGAAACTGTGATTGCCGAGAACTGAGAAAGAAGGAGCTTCGTGCAAAAGAGTTGACCTGAAAACTCTATGCATGTTTATGTGCATTAGTGCGCAGTGTTCCACTTGATCTAGACAAATTTGTACTAAAGAAAGAGGGTTATATCTGAAAAAAAGAATCCTGATCTGAAGAGAGAAGGCCAAATATGAAAGAAAGAAGGTCGGATCTGTAGAAAAGAAATAAGATCTAAAAGCTTGGTGCTCCAAGAAAGGTAAAAGTGAGAAGTTCTGATTAAAAGAGGTAATATCTGAAATCTCTGTGCTTTGTAAAAGTAAGATAAGTGGAATTTGTTTTCTTGTTTGTAGAGCATGGATCTAGGTATGTTTGATAGATTCTGTCCTAACTTGAAAACTAGGGAATTGATAGATGAAAGAAAGTTTGATATGAATAGATTTGATAAGCATAATGATAGATATGTTATACCTATGAATAGAAAGAATGTTTGGACTAACAAATGGATGCAGGATCCTAGAAAGAATTTTTTGCAGGCTAGCTACCATGATCCTGGTGCACAGTACAGAAGAAGTTGGGGATCATTTAAAATAAAGAGAGGATTAACCCTCTATTACAGTTGCAGAAGACCAGGCCATCTAGCTAAGGAATGCCCTGGTGGAAGACCTAGTTGTCTCTGTTGTAAAGCTATGGACCATGAAGTGTTGGATTGCCCTAGAATGATTTCTAAGCTTGAAAGAATGAATCTGAATGAAGAAAACCCTAAGACAAATCTAGAAATAGTAGAACCTTAGAAGGAATCATAGAAAGTATTACTGCAGATGAAAGAAACCCTGAACGACCACCACTATGACATCCTATCAAAGATCTTCAAAGAGAAGGAATGCATCGAAGCAAGAATAGGGGACTTTGACATTGATTGTGTCTTGGATCAGGAAACACAGATGAATATTATGCCCGAAAGAACCTGGGAAGCTATAGGAAGGCCTGCTATGATCCCTTCCCTAGGAGGAATAAGTTTATTCAGAGAAAAGATGGTAAACCTATGTGGAAGGCTTGCCCAGATAACTATGACTGTCAATGGAACTTCGACAGAGGAAGACTTTGAGATTATTAAATTTGTTGAAAACAACGCCCCATTTACTATGCTCATAGGAAAACCCTGGATTGAAAGAGATCAAGTCAGATGAAAAAAGGAAGAAGAAGCTTTGGAACAAAAGAAGCAGGAGTTAAAAGACTTTACGACTAGAAGAATCACACACCTGATTGAAGAACATAAGAGCAGATAGCATATAATTAACACTAGAAACCCAGATGTCAAGGCTAAGAAAACACTAGAGGATCCTTAGAAGATTGAGTTACCTATCTTTGACACAGAAGAAGTATTATCCAGGAACCCTAGGAAAAAATATCAGCAGTGTGAAGTAACTAAGACCACAGAAGAAAAGCATCAAAATGATAAAATCATTACGGAGATGAAGCTCACTGGGAAGAAGGCTAGAAAGTTCAGAAAGAAAAAGGCTAATATTGTAAGGTTACAAGAGGTTCTAGAGGATACTTCACAGAAAGAAAAATTACAGAATTTGAACTTCGTTGAGATATCAGAACCGTGACGAAGAGTACTTCACTATGACGAAGTAATATGGCCATTGGAGGTTGATATATGTTGGTCACTATAATTGCTTAATTAATTCAAACAATCAAGTGATACATAAATTGTCAACCGAGGGAAGTCTTTTTATTTCAAAGGTAACCACGCACTATATATGCTCAATTCCAAAAGCAGCCTAAAGTTGTAGTAGAGAAAACTATACTAATCACAATTACCTTGAATAAACTGAAGTTCTGACTTGAATCACAGGAAAGCAACCTACCTATTGCAGAGCTTGTAAAGATTAATCTAAAGAATCCTGGATTACATTAAAATAACAACTGCAACAGGAAATAACCACTATTCTGTAACCAGAGAACAGGACCCTTATTCCCAAGCAGGAACTTCAGCACCTCGTTTCTGATTAACACACTTTCATGAAAACATTAATGCATAGAAGGCTAACTCTATATATCAGAGAACATGACCCTTAATCCCTTCCATCAAGCAGGAACCTTAGTACCAGTTTCTGATCTAGCATACTCAGGAGAATAACTGAAGGCTAGCTACTTTTCACAGAGAACAGAACCCTTAATCCCTTTCATTAAGCAGGAACCCTTAGCTCTAGTCTCTGATTGCACACTCAGGGAAAATAATTGGAAGCTGACTACCTTTAACAGAGAACAGAACCCTTAATCCCTTTCATTAAGCAGGAACCCTTAGCTCTAGTCTCTGAGTGGCACATTCAGGAAAAATGATTGAAAGCTGATTACTTCTAATAGAGAACAAAACCTTTAATGCCTTCCACTAAGAAAGAACCTTTAGCTCTAGTCTCTGATTAGAAGAACCTCATAAATTCATCACACAAGAGTGCTAATTAAAGTGATTATGAACTTCGTGAAAGCAATGTAACATTTAATAAAACAAAGCCCTTAACAAGACAGAGTTCAGTAGTGTTTCAGCAAAGCAAGATTAATTAACAGTAGTGTTTCAGCAAAACAAAAGTAATCAAGGCTTAAACAAAAATTATACTAACACACACTATAACACTAATGGTTGAATCTTGTGAAGAAGGTGGGCCCTACCTTCTCACAAGATTCCCCTGAGACGAAAAGGCTAGAAAAGGATACTCAAAACAGTCTTTTATTCATCTATCAATGAATCACATTACAATCTGGAAAATGAAGTACGTCCCTCTCTCTGAAGCTTTCTTAATACATAAAACTTGGATCCCTCGAATGGTGATTTCCTCTTATTTAAAGAGGGAATCCCTTTGATACAATTGATCAAAACATTACATATGTATATCTCAGTCCTATTCTTAGTCAGATCGACTTTCTAAACCAAAATAGGATGTCCTAGTCTCGCGCAATAGAATGCTATTACAAGTGTTGAATGAGGTGTTGCTGTTACGACTGGAGTAACAGTTCTTTTTCATTGCTGCTGATGTTGTTTCAGCACCGCAAATTGTGGGCTGTTTCAGCCATGAGATTTGCGCTCTTGACTATTTCAACATTCTCGTGTAGGAGTGATGGTTGGTGCTTGGCCCACGGTGCAACTGTTGTAGAGTTGTTGTTGACCGCTGACTATGTAATGACTTCCTTTGTGTTTCAGCATCGTGACCATGAACTTAGCATCTTTGATTCTATGTTTCAGCATCTGCGACCTTGGACTTTGTAACAACTCTGTGTTTCAGCATTTACAACCCTAGACTATGTAACAGCTTTGTGTTTCAACATCTGCAACCTTGGATTGTGTAACAACTTCGTGTTTCAACATCTGCGACCCTGAACTGTGTAACAGCGTCTACGAATTGTTGTTTCAGCAATAGGCCTTCAATGCTAATCTGCAGTTTGAGATGTTTCAGCACTTATACATTTCTAATCAAAGGTTAAGTATGAGAATGA
>JASDQU010400248.1:0-10708 GCA_032191745.1 Picea mariana | reverse complement strand
TTCCTCTGTCTTAGAGTATATAAGAATGTCATCCAAAAAGACAATGACAAACTTATCTAAATATTCTCGAAAAACACCATTCATTAAGCACATGAAAACAGCTGGTGCATTTGACAACCCAAATGGCACCACTGTGAACTCATAATGACCATACCTTGTCCTGAAGGCGGTCTTGTTGATATCTTCTTCTTTAATTCTTACCTGATGGTATCCCAATCTGAGATCTATCTTTGAAAAGATCTTTGCATCCTTCAATTGATAAAAAAGATCATCGATCCTTGGCAGATGATACTTGTTTTTTACAGTCACTTTGTTCAACTGTCTGAAATCTATGCACAACCTTAACATTCCATCTTTCTTTTTCACAAACAAAACTGGGGCACCCCAAGGAGACACACTTGGGCAAATATACCCCTTCTTCAGAAGTTCTTCAAGCTGCATTTGCAACTCTTTCAATTCTGGTGTACTCATTCTGTAAGGAGTCTTTGACATGGGAGCTACTCCTGGTGTCATATTTATAGAAAAATCAAGGTCTCTCTTTGGGGGTAGTCCCGATACCTCCTTGAATACATCTTCAAACTCTTTTAGGACTGCATAATCCTCCAAATTTGGCACCTTGTTTTTGGGTGTCTCTTCCATATGAGCTGCAAATATATGACATCTTCTTCTATAACATTTCTTCAGCTGCAATGTTGAAATTTCTCTAACGGTTACTTCCCTGGGAATTCCCTGTACTTTCCTTTGGTTCCCCTCTTCATACAAGCAAGTGAATGTTTTTTTATGACAGTCCAATAGAGCATGATGTGGATCCAACCAATCCATCATGATTAAACAGTCATAGTAACCTAAATGTAAGATATTCAAATCTGCCTTGGTGTTCAGTCCATTCATGTCCATGAGACATGACTTAACCATCTCATTAACCTTTCTTTTGTCTCCTGTAGCCAACTGTACCAACCAAGATTTTCCATGCTTGCTTCTTGGTAATTGCAAACTTTCTATCATCTTAGGATCTATACAACTATGACTAGCTCCTAAATCAATTAAAAAAGCAATGGTTCGGTTGTTAATCATACCTTCCACTTCAATCATGTGTGACTGATGTTCTACTTGCTTGTTATCCAGGGCTGCATAGATCCTTGGCACATTTCTACCCATGTCCTCCACTGTTTCAGCTTGCTGTACATTATAAAAAACACTTCATTTTTCACCTCTGTGAGGACAATTTCTAAATCTATGATTTCCTTTACAACCCCAACATTGAATAGGTGGCTATCTTGGCCTTTGTCCTTCTACCTCTATCGTTTTGGGTTCTTTAGAAGTTTGTGGTCCATGTGGACTATTTATGAAGAATGGTGGTTTAAATCCTTTCTTCCTCTAATCCACCTTGAATTTCTTTTTATCTTCCCAAGCTTTTTGGAAAGTTGGTTTTGTTTTTTGCTGATCATATAGACATTTAGCTCGCCTTATGGTCTCTTCCAATGTCTTGGGATCATCGTACTTTATTTTTTCATTGATGAATGCTAACAATCCACTCAATTACCTTTGAATTTTAACTGTCTCATCCTTGATGAAGGAGACGTACTTCAACAGTTCTAGGAATCTTCTTTCATATTCATCTATGGTCATGCTTCCAAGTTTGAGTTCAAAGAACTCTTTCATTTTCTTGTCATAATACCTCTTAGTCAAGTATTTCTTCTCAAAATACTTCTTAAATTCCCTCCAAGTAACACTCTTCTCTTTAATGTGTTGTACCTGCAAAAGCTGATCCCACCACATGGATGCCTTTCCTTTGAGTTGATAGATGACAATTATACCCTCTGCATGAGAAGAATAATTGTGTAATTGGAAATACTTTCTCATGCCCAACAACCATGTTTCTGCATCTTCATCTTTCTTTTGCTCACCATAAAATGTAGGAGGTTTGATTTTGTTCATTTCTCCTCATAGCTCATCTACCCCAGACCTCTTATACTGTTTGCCAGGAGATGGACTTGTGCTGCTACCTTCTCTTTTATTGGAATGCTTCGGGGAGTGATGGTGGTGTCTGATAACATTTCCTAATTTCTTTTTCTCATCTAAAGGTTTGTGACTTCCATATTTACTTGAGTCACTTTCTTTTTCCAATTTTTTTTCTATTCTGTTCAGACTATGCAATAACTTCATGTTGAAGTCATCCTGCTACTCTTTGGCTCTCATAAGCCTTTCATTATCAGCATTATGTCTTTGGACATCCTTTTGCAAATTTTTAATGGTCTCCACCATATTCAGGTTTTCATTCCTTTCCTCTCCATGTCCATTGGAGTTGGTTCCTTTAATATCCAAATGGAAATTCATCCCTCTGCTCTTGTCTGGTTGACTATAATTTCCCCGTGTCTCTTCCATTCCTATGGGTTCGGTACTTGATCTGATCTAATCTAGTTGTTGTTAATTCTGCAAAACGTGCAGCCATTGAAACTTATTAGGTTAACTAAATCAACAATCCACGAGAAATATGAACTATTTCAGCTCAATAAATATATCAGAAGTACTATCCTTTCTGATTTCTTGGTGTTGCCACCATGACAATTCTTAGACAAGACCCAAGTTTTGAGAACTTAACAAGAACTACATCATTGCGCAAAGATACATCGGGCAAAAGGTGGTTTGCCGAAACCACTTTTGCATAAGCTCCGATGTCACGTGCTTCAAAATGTCAAATCCACCATTCGTGGAATGGGTGGCGGTTAGTCAGATCACCCTGTCTCATTCGCTCATACATCACAACCGTTTGAAGTTAGGTGAACGCCTCCATGTAACGAACTCAAAAAGTTTAATCATTTGAAATGGATTAGCCGAGCATGGCAACCCATTGCACTTGTGCATGAGTCTGTCAGGGATTCATGATTGAGGCTCTATAATTACCAACTCTCGGGTATGGAAGCATCATCTTATTAATCAACGAGCAGTCTCTAAACTGGTTCGAATTTCTCATTTCTGCAAAAGTATTTAAGTGTCCACAGAACTGAGGTATATGGACCCAGTTAAATCCAATGAGACTGGTTATTCGGGCAACATGTTAAATTTTCCTATGAGTACGAAGGAAAAGGTAGTCGCGTAGATATTGGCGACTAAATTTTACACAACACCTGTTACTGATTCGAGATTGAAAATAAGGATGAATCCAATCATGAGAGACCTGGTTATCAACAGACCAACTGCTAAGAAGAAACGAAGCAAGCGACAGAAGAAGGAACCCATCGCTGAAGCGACTGAGAGTGTTGGAGAGAATCAACCGGTCTGGTTAGATTCTTTTAAGAAGGAGCTAACTAAGCTGAAATGAGCCCTTAATTACAATTGAGTATATTTCAACGATTCTTGGACAGATGATAGCAGAGGTAAGGGAGCTTCGGAGATGATATAACTATTCTTGAACGATCTCTTTAAATAGGACCATTGCTATTTTGAATCATCCCCTTTTTGTAATTTTGGATTTTGAATGAATATATAAGCGCAGAGGCGGATTTGTACTGCTTATGATAGGATTTCATTGATGGTGATATGAACCTTGTTTCCTTTAATATTATGTGTCTTCTTGTAACTTATATTTCACTTTCAACTATTTGAATAAAACCTAGAGTTCATCTCACTCGCTTGACTCCTTTTAAATAATACTTCAATGCAGTTGTGTATTCCTCTTTCTTTGAATACTAGGTGAATTTTCTATTTCCACTCAGGCTCGTCGTCTTAATTAGCTTTTCAGATGAATTTTCACGCATAAAATTCAATCTGTGTATATTTATTTATTGTGCAATAGACTTTATAAGGTAAATCATGTTTCTGTGCACCTTTATCTGCTATACATTTCCTCTTCGTCGCGACAATAGCTTGCGCACACTACTTCTGCGTTGCGCACCAATATCTACTGCGCACTGTTTCTGTATCACGCTCGGATATTCCACATGCATTTCGCTCTATGCATTGCACCGTGCTAAAGTTTCAATATGCCTTACTGCGTACAATAATATGTATGCCCCATCGAATACTCTGTTGCTACTGCGCACCACTGCCTGCACGCACCCTTGCCTGCACTGTAGCGATACAACTCATACTTCTATTGTGTGCCCACCAACCCAACTTCACTGTGCCTTACCATACTGCACACATCACATGCACATTTACTATGGGTATGCACTTCGTGCCATGCTAAATTTAGCACGCACATCCTTACATTTTATTCTTCCGTGCGGTGGCTCAATTTTCCATAAACGCAATATACTGTATACCACACTATAATCGATACCACACTGCAATCTCGTCTCCATTCGACTTGTTTGGCCCATTCAGGCTCAATGTCGAAAACTGACACTCTGATACCATACTGTAACATACCCCGACCACCAACAGGCTGGGGAATGCCACTACTCAGACACTTAACTTAGTGCTGACAATATATTGTAACACACCCAGTATTTAACCGATCTATGTCACATAACTTTTTCTCTTTTATATACATATATACACACACAGACATTCATACATATTGACTGCATGCAATTAAACATATACATACAATGCTCTAGTGGAAGCTTCTTATATAAAGCATGAACAAACAATTGCTTATGTAAATATATGATTTCAGACTGAATTAACAGTAAACACATACATGCAGCGTATACAGGGGTATACCCTTAAACATACGAACAACTATGCTCACAAAAGCCATAAAATCCATAAAATAACACATAAATGACAATGCAGCATATAAACTCATCACATAACCGGTACTTATCTTAGTGAGAATGTCACCAACTGCGTGCATACCGTCCACGAACCTCCCAGCCTTAGACTACACTGTTAATCACTCTCAACAGTTAGTCATCCCCGAGATGGGACTAGACTCCACTCGGGAAAGGGATTCTTAACCAGACTATACGTTCATGGTCAACCAGAAATATTCTCTCTCAGGTGTTCACTCAACCATGGCCTACAACCTCTCCTTCCTCACATGCCTGTCCCACCCAAGGAAGTGTGCCCCTTCTCTGCTCAATAGTTCTTCGACTGCCCCACTTCCCTTCCACGGCTTCAGCAACAGGCCAGACCGGAAGTCTTAGAGCGCTGTAGCCGTAGTTTAGCACCTTCAGGAATCGATCCTCAACAATTCTCTCACTTAGATAATTTCTCACAGGCCTGACAACCCACCTCTTCAATCCTGCTCCCAAGCTGACAGGTACACCAATAGGAATAATTATCAATATGGTTTGGGTACGGTGGTAGAAAGATACAAGGTAGCTCAAGAACTCACGGAATGTATCCTGGATACTGGTTCTCTGGTTGAAGGAAAAATGGTAAGGTTCTCTACATTTTCCCCCTCCCACAATGGCCGCCATTTTCAAAGGAACTAAGTCTCAGCAATAAGTATGCATGTCTCCAACTTGACACTTGTCATGTTGGAAGCTGTTCTGATACACTTGTCCCATACTTTAGGACTTAGGATAAATTGATTATTCGTACTTTATGTTTTTAAGAAATATTAATATAATATTTCTTTTCGGATTCAAGCTCTGTAGCTTAGCCCTGTTCTTAACTTTAGGCCCTCCCTTTCCCTATTTGGTTGGAATCTAGTCCCCCATCTCTTTTATCGTGGTCAGTCTGCGCACAACGATATATTTTATATTAATCATAAAACATATACAAAAATAGGCGCACTGGCCTTTAACATATAGGCGCTCTGGCCTAATTCCAAAACATAAGCATTCTGGCTTATAATACTGGCTCACCAACCTATAATGCATATCATATACATAAAGGTTCGCCGACCTTAATATTGCGCGCACTTTAGTTACTGCACGCGGTATCTGCTGACCTCAAGGTTGCACGCTCTTTAGTTACTGCGCACTGTATCCTCTTTCTTTAAGGTTGCACGCACTTTAGTTACTGCATGTGGTATCCATAAATGTGCACATTACATCACTTTACTACACAGTATATGCGCACACCATGCCATGAAAGGTGTGCTACAAAAATGATGTCTAAACAACTCACTAGCTTAATATACTTGGATTATATTTACATTTGGGTTCGGTCGAGGGATATTATAGCAGATTTGAACATCTTGCCTTTAGGTTTCTATGACTCTCTAATTGGGATGGATTGGTTGGACCAACACCATGCCATCTTAGACTATCGTAACAAGGCAGTCACTTGCCTACATGAGGAAGGAAACCTAAGGAAAGTATAGGGAATCCCTAGGGCAGTGACTATCAGAGAAATTTCAGCAATGCAGCTGAAAAAGTGTCCGAGGAAGGGCTGTCAAATATTTGCAGCCCATATGGAGGAAATAGGTGCCAAATCTAGAGGATCATGCAGTCCTGGAAGATTTTGAAGATGTATTCAAGGAGGTACTAGGACTACCCCCAAAGAGATATATTTATTTCTCTATAAATCTGATGCCTGGAGTAGCCCCAGTGTCAAAGACTCCTTACAGAATGAGTACACCAAAGTTGAAGGAGTTGCAAATGTAGCTTGAAGAACTTTTGAAGAAGGGGTATATACGCCCAAGTGTGTCACCTTGGGGTGCCCCAGTCTTGTTCGTGAAGAATAAAGATGGGACATTGATATTGTGCATCGATTTCAGACAGTTGAACAAAGTAACTTTAAATAACAAGTATCCTTTGCCAATGATCAATGATCTCTTTGATCAGTTGAATGATGCAAAGATATTTTCAAAGATTGATCTCAGGTCAAGATATCATGAAGTAAGGATCAAAGATGAAGAGATTAGCAAGACCTCCTTCAGGACAAGGTATGGTCATTATGAGTTCACAATGGTGCCATTTGGGTTATCAAATGCACCAGTTGTTTTCATGTGCTTAATGAATGATGTATTCCGAGAATATTTAGACAAGTTTGTCATTGTCTTTTTGGATGACATCCTTGTGTATTCCAAGATAGAAGAAGAGCACAAACAACACTTGAAAATGGTATCACAGATGCTAAGAGAGCACCAACTGTATGCCAAATTGAGCAAGTGCTCATTTTATCAAAAACAAATTCATTATTTGGGACATATCATTTCAGAGAAAGGGATAGCAGTGGACCCTGAGAAGATAGAGTCCATTAGAGGATGATCAAAACCTAAGAATGTGAGAGAAGTCAAATACTTTGTGGGTCTAGCTAGCTATCACAAGAGATTCATTACAGGGTTTTCGAAAATTGCTCACCCAATCACTTCATTACAAAGAAAAGGGGTGAAATTTCAATGGACAAAAGAATGTGAAAAAAGCTTCTAGGAATTGAAGTAGTTGTTAACCACTGCTATAATCCTGAGGATTGCAGATCCAAATGAATATTTTGTAGTGTGTACATATGTATGCAAAGAAGGACTGAGTAGAATCCTCAGTCAGAATGGGTTTGTGGTATGTTATGAATCCAAAAAGTTGAAGGAACATGAAATGAACTATGCAACTCATGATTTGGAGTTGGCAGCCATAGTGCATGCTCTGAAGAAATGGAGCCACTACCTCATGGGGAAGAGGTTTGAGCTGAGGACATACCATAATGGTCTGAAGTATTTGTTTGATCAACCAACTTTGAATGATAGGTAGAGTAGATGGTTGGAATTCCTTTGTGAGTATGAATTTGAAATCAAGCACATCAAAGGAAAGGAGAACAAAGTGACTGATGCACTCAGCAGGAGAGTGCATGAACTACATGCTACAACCATTAGCATGTATCAAACTGATGTTAAAGGCAAAATTTTGGAAACTGCAAAAGCCGATTGGCAGTACATGGAATTGGTGACAAAATTGCAACAAGGTAAAATGCACCAGAAAGTTGAAGATTATAAATTGGAAGCTGATGGAACACTCCTGTACAAAAACAAAATTTATGTACCTAGTTCTCAAGAATTGAGAATTATGATCTTGAAAGAAATGCATAATGTGCCTTATGCTAGGTACCCTGGATATCAGAAAACAGTGGCAGCAGTCAAGAGCCATTACTTTTGGCCAGGCGTGAAGAAGGAAATTGTAGAATACATCGCCAGATGTATGGAGTGTCAGAAGGTCAAAGCTGAACATAGGCACCCAGCTAGGTTGCTACAACCATTACCCATTCCTGAGTGGAAGTGGAAAGTGGTGACGATGGATTTCATCACAGGATTGCCCAGAACAAGCAAGCAACATGATTCCATCATGGTGGTGGTGGATAAGCTTACGAAAGCTGCCCATTTTATTCCATTGAAGACTATTCACAAGGAAACTAATGTTGCTGATATCTATATGAAGGAAGTAGCACAATTTCATGGTATTAACAAGACAATTGTGTCGGATAGAGACCCAAAATTTACCTCAAAGTTTTGGAGGGGATTATTCAAGGGGTTCGGAATGAACCTGAACTTCAACACAACCTATCATCCTCAGTCTAATGGGAAAACATAAAGGGTGAACCAAGTGATAGAGGATATGCTAAGGATGTATGTGATGGAAAAACCATCTAAATGGAAAGATTATCTACACTTGGTATAATTTGCCTACAACAATGGGTATCAAACATCACTAAAGATAAGCTCGTTCGAAGCACTTTATGGTAGAAAGTGCAACACACCAATAAGCTAGGACAACCTAGATGATAGAGAAATAATTGGGCCAGAGTTTCTCAAGAAAATGGAAGAACAAATGCTAAAGATTAAGCAGAATTTCAAGACTGCCCAAGACAGGCAGAAAAATTATGCTGATAAAAACATAAGCCATAGGGAGTTTAAAGTGGGTGATCATGTTTTCTTAAAAGTGAAATCCAATAGAAGTTCCCTGAAGCTGGGAAACTATTCCAAGTTGGTAGCCATATATTGTGGACCATTTGAAATCCTAGAAAGGATTGGACCGGTTTCTTATATGCTTGCATTGCCTGCATTCATGACTATACATAATGTGTTTCATGTCTCATTTCTTAAGAAATATATACATGATGCTAGTCATGTTATCGATTGAAATATGATTCAGGTGGAACAAGAAGACGCCTTGCAAGTGTATCCGATGCACATATTGGATTGGAAGAGCAAACAACTCTGGAATCGAGCCATAGGGATTGTAAATTTCCAGTGGATCTGGTAAGGTCCAAAGGACGTGACATGGGAGCATGAGGATGCTATGCGGGCAAAATGCCCGCATCTTTTTGAAGATTTTGAAAATCTTGATGATGCTGTGTAAATAAGTTGCACTGAGGACAGTGCAAAAATAAGGGGAGGGGATTGTAATATCCCCAAGGACAAGCCCCCATTGTATTTATGAATTGTAAACATGTTTTGTAGGATGGTGAGCCGAGCAATTATAAGCTGGTAGGCTTATGTGTTATTAGGCTGGGGAGCTTAGGTGTTAAAGGCCAGGAGCCTATTTTGTACATGTAAATATTCATATTATTAATATAAACAACATCGATGCGTGTAGATCGAACATGAAGAAAGAGTATGGGGGACTAAGTTCCACTAGGCTGGGTAAGGGAGAGGGGGATGAGAGGTTGGAAAGAGGGGCTAAGCTTAAGGGATTAAGTCCAAGAGAATAATAATTTATTATTATTCCAAAAGTTGATTAGAATGATATGTTTTTATCCTAAGTTCCTTTGGGAAGAAGGAATGACTTCCAAATAGAAAGGAATGCGTTTCATGAGCGACATGTGTCAACTCAGGCACATGCAGTTTTAAGTGGGAATTCTTGTTGTTTGGGGGTTACGCACAGAGGTGGACGCACATACAGTTTTCTCTCACACACTCACCATTGTCACCACTCTGACAAGTCTTGCCATATATCCTCATGAATTCACTCACGCACTGAGCAAGCACGCAACCAATCAATTCCACCATTGTTGAACCTTTTTCCACCGCGAACCTCTGTAATTTACTGAGCCGCCCCTTGCCTTACTAGATTTTTCTATTGTGGTTTGAAGAGGCAGGTTGTCAGGCCTGTGGTTGAAGAGGCAGGTTGACAGGCCTGTGAGCAACTCTCTCCAGGTGAGAGAGTGTGCAGAGGAAGTGGATTCTCCTGGAGGGAGTCTAGTAGCAACTACATAGCTCCGAGAATTCCATTCCGGCCTATTGCTGAAGCCGTAGAAGAGAGGTGGAGAAGCCGATGAACTGTGTGAACAATGAAGGTGTATACTCATGGGGTGGGACATGCATGTGGGGAATGAGAGTCTGTGAGAAGTGGGCGTAAGTGGCTCCTAAGAGAATCCTTCCTGTTGAATTGTGTGACTTTCCTGTTAGCCTTGCCAAGAATAGGAATCCCTTGCCTGGTGGAGTTTAGTCCCAACTTGGGGGTGACCCACTACTGTGAGAGATGAGCAGTGTGGTATAAGGTTGGGAGGTTCGTGGAAGGTCTACATGTAGTTGGTGTTTTTTTCTCCAGTTAAAAGATAAGTATCATTTCTGTGCTTAATTATGTATGTTGTGCATGTCTGTGATTCTTGCAATATTATCATGTGTTCTGTGCATGTATGATTTACTGTTAATTCCATATGAGTCTGTATGGTAGCAGTAATTTCGTGTTATTTGTTTTAAATTCATTAGAAATGCATGCAATATATATATATATATATATATATATATATATATATATATATATATATATATATATATATGTTTCAGGGATGCCACAAAATGGTATCTGAATAGAAGGAACAAATTACAGTGGAATTTCGTAGTGGCGTTGTCCAGTGGTGCCAGGTTGAGGGCTCG
>JASDQU010400241.1:0-10849 GCA_032191745.1 Picea mariana | reverse complement strand
AATATGCAGTTATGGACACTTATGCACTTCTAATCAATGGTTAAGTACAAAAGTAATGTAAAATATTATGCAAAACAGATTAAGCATATAGTAATGTGAAAGGATGTCGTATACCTTGGAATGATCAGGTGAAGTGATATTATGAGTCTAAATACAGTTGATGAAGGGTATAATAATGGCAAAAAGTATGGGCAAAAAGGTACAATATGTGGTCCTAACAATTTCTACTAGCTCTCTTTCTCTTGACCTACTCAACCCAAGGAATGCACTCCTTCACTACTCTTAGTCCATCGAGCATTTCATTCGTGTTGAAAAAATGATCTCAAATACTTATCCAACACAAGATTTCAACCTCCTATAGTTATTCACCAATAAGACAATTGAACCACATGCATTTACTGTAAGTATGAGAAAAAATACAAGAGACTAAACAATTTGAAAATATAGCAGCGAAAATATAAATGAAGAGTAGACAAAATCACCACATTTGATACAATGAATTTATGGGTAGTGCCCCTAGAAAAACCCACAAGGGGAAAACCAGTCTAGGAGATATTCTTCTTATTAATATCTTAGGAAAATTCTAAGTTTACAACAACAACAAAATCAACATTAATTACAGCAGCAATGTCACCTCAAAAAACGTGCCAAAGACAAAAAAATCAAACCACAAAATATCTACTTAGATTTATGTTGTACGACCTGAACAATACAACCTCCTTGACAACAAAACCTTCTCGAAATTTGTGCACTATTGCTGCACTTTTATGTACCGATTCTTCCTCATCTAGGCACCTAGAAAATTGTGCCAAAACTGTGTTGAAATAGTTTCCTCGGTTTTTTTTCCTAGAGAAGTATGACCTCCTCAATTTGTATTGTATATAATTTCCTTTAATGTTGAAGATGTCTTGGGATGCATGCGTCCTCCCCTCCCGGGAATGTGTGCCAATCCCCTCTTGTTGTTTCTCTCTTTCCTCTAGCTCAAACTCTCTTGGTCTCTCTCGGAATATGAGTGACTCTTCACATTCCTCTCCAAGCTCTCCTTAAAGTGTGCCCCCACTTCTCTCAATTGTTTCTTTTAATGATTCATTTAGGGTGACCTTTCATCTTCTGTGACCCTTCATCTTTCATGACCCGTGATCTTCTCAGATGAATGTGACTTTTTCCCTCATTAAGATGACTTAAGTCACTTAAGTCACTCAAATATCATAAAGTCATGTTTCCCCCTAAAATAATAAAACCCCAACTTACCTTTATAAACTCACTTTATAAATACCTTTTATAAAGTTACTTAAGAGAGACATTTGCTCATACTTCTGCCTAGGAACAATAATGTAGAAGTACCTCTGAGCTAACAAAATATAACAATTTGTTTATCAGGGTCTCTCTAGCACAGGTAATTAGGAATCTCACTACAAGGAACTCAAAGGGAACTCACTACTAGGAAAATTACTAGGAAAGCAACAACAACAAGCTTGTTTCTCTAGTGCAACTCACATAGGAGTTCACTCTTCAATTTTGACAACCTGTTTCTTCGGTCTTTAGCTCCAAAAATGCTCCATAATTAGACCAACCTTCTTGCTCCAAATACAACGCTCTTCTTTTCTATTCTCTGCTTGTTGTTCATGAAAAAACATGCATGTAAAAATTGCATGTTCTTCCCATACGAATTTCCTCTATTTTCGCAATCCAGTTGACTCACACTCATCCAAAAACTGATTTTACTCAGCCCCATACTCCCAATAACTATGGCATGCAACTTCTCACACCCACCCTCTTACATGCACTCAATGATTGGGCTCTCATACACTCAAACAAAAAATAGAAGGTTTTTCCTCAAGATAATAAAATTCAGGAAAGTGGGTTTGAACTAATACCCATAAATAATTTTACCCTTAGATCCCTCTTAGAAACTCCCTTCTCTTGTGGAAAACTCAATGCCCATCTTTTTCCATGTTCCCCAATAGTTTTTTTTTTTTAAGGAAAAAAGCGTAAATTTTATTTCAAGTAGAAAGAAAATTTACATTCTGAATAATATATGTCCCCATATTTTTAATTTTTTATCCTTTTTCAAAAGGATATATCTAAAATTCAAAACAAAAAATATATCCTTGTTTTTTCCCATCAGAGTCTCAAAAAATAATATATCTACCCAAACATAATGCCATAACATAGTAAATCTACACAAGATTGAATACCAAAAACATATAGTGAAGTCGAGGCCCAAGGAGGACATCATAATTAATAACATGATCGAAACAAAAATACCATCGGAGGATGAATAATGAAAATCATCAACCATGAAGCCAATGATTCCAAGAGAATCAAAACTTTGAAACAACAAAATAAAAATCCAAAGCTGTAAAATATGTGTTGAAAGATCTATCCTGTGAGAATAACAAAAAAAACATCAACCTGGAGCCTCTTGCAATTCTATAAATGGTCGGTGGAAGAATTCAGAGCACGTGATTGCTGAGACTTCTTCTATGTGTCACTACCTGAAAACCAATTGAGCACCTACCTTATAGATTGAATCGGCTACCATGTTTCATTCCCTGAAAACATGACACACAAAATAACTGTCAAAAGATCCCATAATGATGAAAATTTCTTCAAGAATGGGAAGCAGTCTAATGTTGTGGCAGGGGTGAGATTTATTAACCCAGTTTATAACAATCATCGAATTACCAAAAATCTGAAGGGATCTAATGCCTTTTTCCATTGCAAAGGTAACAAGGAGTTTAAGAGTGTTGGACAGGCAGTTTTGGAAACAATTTTTCAGTTTTTGATATCCCGAGTATAGGAAAAGTGTAGGGAAGAATAAGGAAAGCTAGAGCACGTAGCTAAAGCACATCCAGGAGGACAATGCGCAGAAGGAGGAAATTGCGCAGAAGGAAGACAATGCACAGACAAAAGAATAAAGCAAGAGAATAAAGAAAGAAGATAAAGCATGACAGGGGGATGACAACCCAACATTCCAAAAATAGAAGAACAAAAGAAAAGCAACATGCAGATTGAAAAGAAGAAGAAAGTCGTCAAACAACCAGTTAATTGAGCTGGCCATGCATTGCAATGTGATATTTTTGGGATGAATACATTAGGGTTTTATCCCTATATTTATGTATAAATATGTAATGGGTTGGGAGATTAGGGTTTCAACTAGGTATTGTTCTGATGAAGTTTGGTTATGATATGTTAGGGTATGTTATGTTATAGTCTATTATGTTTTGTTTGATACCAAGTTCCAGAGTCTTGAATGTAGCAGTCGATGGATGAGAAGAATGAATAAAGGAATGACACAAAGATGTTATAGAACCTTGTGTTGTATGTTTTTTTATGTCTGATGATGAATACTAGTTGCATGCATCGTAGAATAGATTCGTATTATGGTTAAATATGGTGCAATGTTAATGAATTTGACAATAACAAATCTATGCATTAATCTAGAATAAGCTGAGTATATGATTTTTTCTTCTATTTGAGAATTTATGGTTGTGAGGGCCCACCCATACTCTCCCAAAATATGTTCTAGATAGAGTTTCTATTGGGGAAATAGCTTATCAAACGACGGGAATAGGTAATATAGCATTGTCCCTTAAAATTGGTTCAAAGAAAGTTTGGCCTGTCTTTCCAATCAAATTTGTATTTTACTCTTTATCCGATTATCAACATGCCAGAATTGAAGCAACATCCCTAGACAAGATTCATCTATCATGCATTTCCTTTAAGAAACATGATCCCTTGCAAGTTGTACATAATCATTTCCAATCTTTAAGCAATTTCAAAGGATACAATCATGAAGGTATTCCTTCTGATAAAGTGTTTTAAAAATCTTAGTATTATGAAGAGGTGTATAAAAGAGTGGAAGAAATCCCATAAGTTACCAAGAAATACAAATTCTTGGTGTTTTGAATAAATTGAAATTCATCCCTTGGAAATTATTTACTATTGATCATCAACTTCCTCTAGGTTAGAATAAGCAATCATAACAAGGAAACGCATCTCAACAAAGTTAGGACCAGGAAACACCTCATAAAAATGATACTTAGAATGGTCAACCAAAAGGAGACATGGGCACCATCGCAATTACTGCTATTTCAAAGACTCATTTGGCATCGATTACAAGTATTTCTTCTGACGAAATTATTCATTTTGATCCATTCCAACCAGTTTTTGATGAGGTACCTTCTCTAGGAGAATATTTTTTCATCCCCAAGAAAAAAGCTATCATAAAAGGAAGAACCCAAAAGAGGAAAATGGACCAACTAGGAGATACTCCTCCTAAAAAAACTGTGATATCAGATCCTTCTGAATTGGATGATATATCATTTGTTGGGGAAGTTGCAGACTCCATGGAAGCCTTCACTCAAGCTAATAAATGCTCTGTGGAAAATCTCAAGAATATTATTTCTCAACAGAAAGAAAAGATTAAGTCTTTTGAAAAAGTACTACAAAAACATAAGTATCTAGTTGAAATTGACTTCCAAAATCACACAAATGTCATTAAAAAATAACATCATGATCACCTCCAAGATCTCAAAGAACATTGGAAGAAAGAAATCATAGAGAAAGATTGTTGTAGAAAGCACACTCAATATGGGAAGATGTAAAATATGAAGATTTATCAATTAATGAATAGCTCAAATCATTTGAGGAAGACTTTTATCAGAAACTGAGTTACATCCAGAATTCTAAAAAAACCCTCAGTGATTTCTTGTTTAGTATGAAAGGAAAAATGTCTGAATGTAAGTCTGTCTAGGACATATTTAATAAAGTAAGCAATAGGTAGGAGAAACACAAGATCATTCCAGTAAATGTGTCGAACATATATGATTTGGAAAAACTCAAAGTTCAAATTTCCCTAGACTCCTAGATAAAGAAATTAAGGAAATCACAAGACTTGGTCAAATATGCAATCAAATACTATTCTGGCATTTGGGAAAACACGGTTGATATTATTATCAAACTATATATGCCAAATGTCCATTTCTTAGGTAGATCGGTCTTGGGAGATTCCTCCTTTTCAAATATTCAACAGTCGAGACAAGATACAAAATGGTTGATCCAATTTTTAGATAAATGGGATATGCAAGAAATTAATCGGTTTATTATTAAGACAACTACATGCACAAAAGTGATCAATAATTTATGTTCTAGATTGGAAGGATAAATCAATATTATTGCATGCAAAGTATTCCATTGTGATATGCTTCTAGATAATACAACTCCTCCATACATTTCTCAAATGCTAGAGAATCTCACTCAATGGAAAGACCACATCGAGGAGACTGAGGAATACTAGTAGCAAATCAAGCATGAAAATATTGTAAATTGCAACAAGTTTCTTATTCTTAGTGAATCATGTTATCTTTATTTTCCTAAAAACTTTGATATTCATTTAAAAAAAATCTCTCTATTTATAATTTGGTATTCATAACCAAGGGGTTGGAAATTCTAGAAAAGAAGGCTATGTGCATTGTTGTAACAGCCTGAACATTTTTTAGTTTTGAATACCTGGAAGTGGCAGTGGCTATATGATGTTTTGATGGTTTTGGTACTATTATTTAGGACTAATGAAAGTTTTATTTTGAAAGTAACTTATTTATCTTGTTAGATTTATTTATGAATGAAAGATTTATGTTCTTAGCATCTGCACTATTGTTAGAATTTTGAGAAATTTTTATTCTTCATTCTTAACTGAATTTGATAATAGATAATCTGGAATTGAACATGAGTATGTGTATTAATGACTGTTGAGTAACTATTTTCTCTAATTTTTATTGGCATACATAAGTTTAAACTATTGTTTTGTCTATAACAACTATTTATGAAGTATGACAATTCCTTATTTCATGTTTAATTTATATTATCGAATGTGGGTATGCGGATTGATATTTTCGTAGTAACTATTTAATAAGTAAAAATTAAGATGTATTTATGTTAACAATTATCAAGTTGTTTGAACTATTTTTGTAGCCTGGTAACTCATTTTTATCTTATATTCATCATTAAATCTCTTCTTTCTCCTTATTGGAATACTATGAACTATTTATGGATCCCAGTAAGGATAGTATAGTTTTAGATTAGATATTAGACTAGTCCTTTCCTTTTCTTCAGAGTAGTTTAGAAGAGCTTTATCATAAGTCTCCTTTTGAGGAGCAAAACCCCTTAGTGGAAATTGGGCCCACATACCATGAGGATTTCCATTCCAAATGAGTATAGGCCTAATAAGGGTCTTGATCGAGCTATTTCTCCATGTTGTTTGCTAGGAGTTTTTCTAGGCATCAACACCTGTACGCTAATGATTTCTATATCAAGATGTGTATCAGACTGACGATCATGGATACAAGTGAGTAAATGATCAAGATAGTTTTGGATATATAGAAAGAGGCATATCAAATATCCTTATTACTCATATCCTAAGTAAGGTATAGATTATGGAAATAAAGTAAATTATGCTTATGTCGAGCTATTGACTATTATTGATTCAAATAGATTGGATTCCATAATGAACATACAGATCTAATATCATAGGTTCCAATGTGTGAAATTCATCACCTTAACTAAGCTAAGAGTATTGTCCAGTTTTATTAGTTACATGTAATTAGTAGAAGCTATGTCACTATCATAGAACACTGGTAATGAATATGGTAAATACGTATAAGCACTCAGAACATGACCTTTATTGAGTTGTATATCTATTCATTTATTACATGTAGATCATGAATATGCCAAGATGTTACCCCACATGATTATATTGTCTATGCACTGTATTATTTCTGCAGTCTATGAAAGTCATGGAAACATCTTTAGATAGTGACCAATAAACAATGTTAGGCCTTTAAATAGGGACAGTGGGGCATGTCATGCATATTTATTTCTATGAGATGTATAAATCAATATTCCACCAAATAGTTGCCAATAAATAAGATCACAACATCAATACTTGTGATACGACAATTATGTAATTTGTTAGTCAACAAACAACCTTCATACAATTATGAAAAGGGTGCAACGATGTGCATTTTTAAGAGGATGTTTACATCAATTTGGCATCATTTTATCATTGGTGAATGCATGGAACAAAAAAATACTTTAACACTATGAGGATTAATGATATATGGTTCTATTTCAAATTTGATCCTAAAACACTTGTTTGACCTAAGGGATATAGAAATAGTTGTGAAGCCCCAATAACTTTTCTCTTTCTGTAGGTGAAGATATGAAATATCTTGATAGTTTCATGCTAGATGAAAAGTTTAAAGTTCTAAACATTCCCAAAAGCCAAAATTTCAATGAATGTTAATAAGATGCCAAGATTTGGATTCCTTTCGTAATGAAGTAAAAAAATCTCATGAAATATGTTGGGGACTTTAAGTTATTTCTATTTCGAAATGATCCTGAAAAGTTTTTAGCAAAGCCTTTGAAAGTAAAAGTTTAAATGTTGACAAATTATTATTATTTTTTAAATAATAACCCTTCGTCGGAACATCGACACCCTAGTTTGTCTATGGTTTGAGTAGCATTATGTTTTCCTCCTGACCTAGTAACCGTAAAAAACACTATAGATTCGACGTTACTCGGTCGATAGTTTGAAGGGGTCCTGATGATCTTATGACAAACATTCGTCGATAATTTTTCATAGCATAGTCAATATTCCAATGGATTAGAGAAAAAAACGTGATGGATTTAAGACGAACTATAGTATATGATACAAAAAACTGGAAATGATCATTAGTCGATCGTCCGATGAAGCAATGATGAAATTGTGATGGATTTGTGACAAACTATAATGGATGATATGATAGACTGACAAAAATCATTAGTCAATCTTCCGACAGACTAGCAATGAAAATGTGATGGATTTGAGACGAACTGATGGGACCCATTCATCGTGGGTTAGTCTCTCTTACAACGAAAAAAGAGACAAGAAAAACCTAGGTTTGGTACCTACATCGATCGATGGTACGATAGATGTGTTTATCTTCCTTGCGAAGAAATCATGATCGTCATAATTGCAATGAATGTGACGCAACAAAAAATAGGTTGTAGCCTTCGTCGTACTTGAGACATTGTGGTGACAAACATGCGTCAGTAAATTGTCAGAAAATGAGCCCAATGTAGTAGTGAAACCATGACTTCTTCAAAGTTCAACATATCTCGTGTTATTCTCAAAACTTAGCTCTTCCTTGCTTCCCAAAATATACATGTAAAAATTGTCCCTCTTCTGCATGCAAATTTCCCTTCTTCTCCCTTTCTTTCTTGATTCTCACTCTTCCTAAAGATGATTGTACTTTGGCCCCATGCTCCCAATAAATCTGGGATGTGACTTCTCACACCCACCCTTTAACATGATTTTAATGATTGGCTTTGGGAACACTCAACAACAATAAAAGGTTATACACAATGATAATAATTTTAGGAAAGATATCTTTGGAGGGATCTATGGCTAGGGTTTCCCTATCTGCATCCCTTGCCACATGCCTCCTTGTCCACTCGCTAGTTCACATTGTAGGTTTTTTCGTTGATTTGGGGTGCCTTCTTAGCTCCTTTTCCCTCCTTTCTAGGCTTTGTTGGTTGTCAGTCGTCGGATTGGACTGGGGTGCACATTTTTTTTTCTCTGCAAACCGTTGTCGTCGCTTGTGATGGGTCTGTTCTGGAGCAGATATGGGGTTTTAGTTTGGGTTCATGCAGTTTCTCTTGACACCCTTGATCATATCATTCAATAGATCCTACTTTAATGGGTTCGTCTCATCCCTCCTTGTCCTCGACTTGTTGTTTCACTCCTGAACTTGAGGTGCTAGAGTGTCGATTCTTTTGCCTAAAGATTTGTGCCTCTGCTTTGGTTGTTGGGAGGTTTTTTATGTTGTTTCTAGGATCATCTGGATTTCTTCATGGATTTACAGGTTTCTTGGTGCGACCTTTCTCTCTTTTATGGCAGGAGGTTGTCTCCTTTTTTGGTCTCTTCATCTTTTCATTGGTTCATTCAGGGTTAGATGCATATACAGAGTTTCTTCAGGTGCCATGGTGTTGATGTTGTGTTTCAACATTTTTTGGTGCTCTGGGTCTGGAGTTTTGTTCCCCTTTTTTGGGGGGGCCTTGTGTCGGTCTTTTTCCTGCCTCACTTTTAGTATTCTTGGCCTCTCGCTTCTGATCAATATTTTTTCAGTTCTTTGAGGTCCTTTTTTTTTGGAGTGAAGTATTGATTTGGAGCATGGTCAATGCTTTGAGGTCCTATCCAAGGGCTGTCAACTATTGGGCCTTATTATATTGATTGTGTGTTGGTGTTTTTTCTAATCGTGGGTGCATGTTTCTTTCGATTTCTTGTCTCTTTAAGGATTGCATGCCTATTTGACGTGCTTTGTCTAGCCATTAGAGTTTATGTGGAGGATGTCATTGTTGCTTCTTCACAGTAGGGTTTGGGGCTTTCTCTTTCTACATCTTTTGGTGTTGAAATTCTTGCTATCCCTATTTTTTATCATTATTCCCAGCTCATGTATTGTATATATCTATGTGGTTTATTAGTTAGATTTTGGGTCCCTTTGGGATCCCATTCTATAATTAATTTACCCATGGTTGGGTCGTGCTTAAGGCACCTACCAAATGTAATTTGGTTCTCTTCGGATGAATATAATTACACTTTTTTTCATGGAAAGAAAAAAATAATAATTTTAGGAAAGTGGGTTGGATTAATACCCATGAACATTTCCACCTTGAACCCCTCTCTCTCTTGTGGAATAGTATCCCCTCATTGTTTTCATCCCTCTCTTATCGTAACCAATAATTACTACTTGTATTAATCATTTCAATGCACATAATACATAGTTTGGCCCTCAACCATTTTAATCATTATAGGATATTTGCCCCAACATATCGGCTCACCAGCCTAATCCACATTTATACAATTACATTATAATTTGTGGGAATTAAAATTGGGGATGTTACAACTCTTTTCATCAATCTCTATAGTAATGACTCTAATTGTACCTTCCAAGGGAATTTATGTTTGCATTCAATGGTAGTTCCCTTTCTACATTGGCATGAATTCTCATTTCACTTTGTATGTCTTTGAACTAGATATAAGAGTTTCTCATAGTCATCAATTGGCTTGGATGTAAATATCTCTTTTGTATCTATAAAGAAAGGGTCGTCTTCAATGGATTGATGAATTAGTATGTGTGTGCCATGGATTTCTCTAGGATTCTAGGCTGTAACATATTTATCAAATAAATTCTTTGCAAATTTTCTTTTCTCCAAGTCTTACCAATTCAATGTTTCCATGTTTGGATCACTCTCAAGTCATAGAAAACAATGTATATGTGCAAAGCCTTGATGTTTCCGTTCATACCCTACAAAAGGAATATGAAATGATGATAAGAAACGATAGAATTTTTTAGGTTATGTAGAGGCACTTTCCATTATAATATACTATGTACTTGTACCAATATTTCAATGTGTGAATACATTTTTGTATCACCTCCTCATGGAGGATTGACAATATTTCGTGCATGTATGCAGATACAATGTGGGTTCGATCAATGATATTATGTGTACATAGTGGTGGAAAATAATAGGGTTAGAAGGCACATTTTCCTTGTTCATAACTACATGCAAGTCCAACCATTTTGTGTCTATTGTACGAAGAGTGAAGAACAAGGTCGAGCACTATAGTTATGTGATGATTTCCATTACGTCACCCCCACATAGGGTCTATAATGCTCTAGTCCCACATAGGAGTGCCTCGAATCACATGACATGTTCTGGGAGTTTTTCTAAAGGCATTTCTTTGACATGGACACACAACTCCTCAATTGTGGTTGGTGTGTTATGTTCTTAGCTCCATTTCACA
>JASDQU010400235.1:10950-21444 GCA_032191745.1 Picea mariana | reverse complement strand
TAGAGAATATTTCACTCCCAACACAATCGTGAACGATATGGTCAACGAAAGGGGTTGAATAATTATCTTTGGGACAAGCCTTGTTAATATCCCTATAATCAACACAAACACGGATTGTGCCTTGTTTCTTCGTAACCAGAACAAGATTGGACACCCAATCATTCAATGCTACAGGGTAGACAAAATTGACTTTAAGAAGTTTTTCAACTTCAAGTTTAATAGCAGTAGCTTTGCGTGAATGAACTGGGTGAAGTCTCTATCGAACAGGTTTAGCGTTTGGGTAAGTCTTAATTTCATTTAGAACAATATCTGGATCAATTCTAGGCATCTGTTCATAACTCCATGCAAAAACGTCACAGAATTCTTGGAAAAGGGCCTTGTAAATGTGGATCTCATCAGGAGAACATGAGTCACCGATATGAACATTTTCCACGATTCCAGGCTTAATCGAAATATCTAGAGGGATGGTGGGTGAAATATTTCCCAAGTTCCCTTCATACAAAACATCGTGTGTTGGTTCACGAACAAGGGGAATAGTAACGACAGTACACGGATTCAAAATCCATCGATAACTATCTATAGTCTTGGGTTCTGGGAAGAGGATAGAACGATGATGTCTATCGTCGCATGGTGTATCTTCCATGGAAATAACTGTCATGATCATCTCATCGGTGTGAAATACTACATGAAACAGAACATGAGAAGTATCTAAGAGAGAACGAGGAGTTTCTGATTGAATATCTTGATAAACCAATTCTACCAGACTTAAAGGCATTATGTCGCCATAACGAAGACAATCGTCAAAGTTAGGTACTTTCCAAGGGTCATAAGACTTAGGAGTTTCACCAACAATGGTTGAGATCATATGAATCGAAGAGAAAAAAGGAGGAGGAATATGGAGTGGTGGAATGGGGAAGGTACCAATTAACGATGAATCCTTTAAAAGACCCACACTGACATTCTCATAACCAAGAGGTGTTTTCGCAATGAAAGGAACGTTACTAGTGCATGAATCGAAATTAAAGAAGGCGAGTTGATCTATGGTAACAAATTTTCCTTGGTGAGGGAAACGTATCACACGAAAAAGAGTAGAAACAACTGCACACATAGAATCAATCCAATTACGGCCAAGTAGAAGGTTGTAATCGAGAGGTGTGTTAAACACCTCAACCTCAACAGTAACCGGCTTGCCTTCTAACGCAATAGATAACGAAGGAAGAACACCATGAGGTTTAAATATTGTACCATTAAAATCTTTTAGAGTATTGTGTGACTCAGTAAGGGAAGGAGATCCAATGGCTTTCCAACAAGTAACGAACATGACGCAATTCGAAGCTCCTTCATCAAGAACAGTTTGACAAATGTTCTTCTTTTCCACAATGACTTGTATTTGAAACGCTAATTGATGAGGGAGTCTTGGAATGTGATCTTCCAAGTAAAATATTATCAAGTTCGTATCAGAAGGATCAATTCCACCAATATTCTTTAACAGTGCCTTCTGTTGCATAGGACAACTTTGAAGGACTTCGAGAGTGGACATCGCAGAAGGTGCATGTGCAAGATCTTCTACAATACTGTAGTTTTGAGCCACATGTGCGTGGGGGTTGAATGAATACTTACAAACAACGCCCTTAGGAGGTGGACAAAGAACTGTATCTAGACTTGGTTGTTCGAGATGAAGAGGATCGTTGGGAGGTGAAGTCGATGGAGGAGGTTGAACCAATGGAGGTGGTGAATCATCAACTTTCACTTTTGAAGGAGAATAATATTTGGCTCGAGTAGCGACTGCAACTTCGTTCTTCTTGGAGTCACTAGTACACATAAGTACATAAGATGTGGTAGAGGGAGAAGGTGTTAGACTATTATATGTGCTCATTTAACCATATACAATATAGAAATATTTTCACCCAACCATAGGCACTAGTGCCACCCTTGAGCACCTTGACCTTGACAGAGAGAAGAATTCTGGTAGAAAATCAATAGCCAACCAAGGCTAATGCACCAAGCAAGAAGTAACCAATATTGATCAGAGAGTCCAACCTAGAAAGACTGAAACTTTAGAATTCATAACTGGAGGCAACACCTTTTCCAGGACTTGCGCACAGGACTGCCCAAGTGCAGTGTGCACAAGTGTATCTCTGCGATTCTGAGAATTGTGTGTAAAGTGAAGACTGGCCTCTTGTATTTATATTGCCTCTACCAGATTTTCAGGGCTGACTTCTCACTCTGGGTGATAATTAATTCATATTAATTATCTCCTTTAGACAACATCTCTTCTAGGGTTATATTCAATTCTTTTCTTACTTCTGGAATATTCTAATCTTATCAAGGGTCACAATGGAGGTTAATACCTCCCACAACTACCATAATATAAACACTCCCTCCTGTATAGGGATGTATAATTGATAATGGTCTTGAGCACAAATAGACCATTCAACTGGTAGCATCATTATAGCCACACAAGATAATTAAATTATGAGCACTGTCATTATTATCCAACTGGATAATCTCCATGACAACTGGTACAATGTCGACTAATAGAACACAACTATGTTTATCCATATTAGTACACAACTACTCAATCTGTGAGACATAGTCACAAATAGTGGAACATATCCACCACATTAGCATACCTCTACTGTCTGGAGACACACAGTCTCCATAGTAATCATATCAATTGATATCAACCTGCACAGAAACAATGTTATGATATAAACTGAGTCATCTGAGCCATTCTTCCACTCACATCTGTGAGATCTGGAATAGCATCTGCCCTCATAGTAGAACATCAATGATGGGTTATCTGGACTATTCTTCTCAAGAAAGGAAGAATACTTGTTCTGATTTCTGAGCTTGGACCATTCACCTATCTGGGCCATTCCTCTGACACTAAACAAAGTGCAACCTGGAGAGAATGAATCTTCCCTAGAGAATTTCTGTCCTTGATTGTTGAACCTAGACCATTCACCTATCTGGGCCATTCCTCTGGCACTAAACAAAGTGCAACCTGGAGAGAATGAATCTGACCTATGGAATGATTTTTTGGACCATTTCCTAAGGAAATGACTATCCTACACCAACCTCCAAAATGAACCATTATTCAAAACTTCTAACTATCCTAAGCTTCGAAAGAATGATTGTTTGGCGGGGCATACCAGTCGTCTTTACCACTACCAAGAGTGATTGTCAAGAAGAGAGATTGTCCTAGACCATTCCCCCACACTGGCCACAAGGGGAATCATTGTCTATGGTGCATCAACAATCCATCCAACCATTTTCATTACTAAAATGATTGTTCGATCTGGACCATTTTCCGAACTGGAAAATCCCTGTCCATCAGAAATCTCAACCACTTTCTGAACTGGAAAGAAACTACCCAATCTGGACCATTTTCCAAACTTGAAAATGATTGTCCTTTAATTAATGATATGCCAGATCTCCCTCCCAACCTGGAGAGTCATCTCTTCCCTTTCATCTAAGGGATTTATTTCCACTATCCCCAATTTGTCTTGGAAATATGCAAACTTTATTCTGGACAGAGGATTTGTAAGGATATTTGTTGTCTTCTCATCTGTGGGGATATACTGGAGCTTTACTTCTCCTTCTTGGAATTTATCTTGAATAAATTAGTATCTGATCTCAATGTGTTTCGACCGTTCATGAAACATTGGGTGTTATGATAGCCTTATACAACTCTGATTGTCATAGTGTATTATGGTCGAATCTGGAACCTGATCAAATAGTCTGGAAATTATCTTTCTCAACTATATTTATTATGTACATGCCTCACATGTTGCAATATATTATTCTTATGTTGTGCTGAGTGCGACAAACTTTTGTTTCCTACTGCCCCAAGATATCATAGTGGAGCCCAGGCTGAAACACATCCCTGAAGTACTCCTTTTGTCTTCTGCACTTCCTTCCCAATCTGAATCTGTGAATCCATGAAGTTGTATATCACTGGATGCGGTATATCTTAAACCACAATTTAGTGTCCAACAAATGTATGGGTTCCACCTGGAACTAACTTAGTGTGTTTACGACAAAGCAAATGTTTGATCGAGTGTTTACTAAATACATCAATGACTCAACCAATTGTCGATATAAAGACAAATCTACTGGATCAGAATATGAGTCTCTTACTTTTCTTATATCTGTGTTCATAAGAGTGTCCATGGATTTGCAATCCATCATTCCAAACTTATGAATAATATTTATTGCATACTTTCCTTATCCAACGAATACTTCACTACACTTTTGTCGTACTTCTAGTCCCAAGTAATAATGCATGAGACCAAGATCTTTCATATCAAACTCAGAAGCTAGTTCCTTTTTGCAATGGATGATGAGAGACTCTTCACCTGTTAGGAATAGATCATCGACATATAGCAGTAGAATCACAGGTGCATTGTTCACGACTTTGTAGTAAAGATTTGGATCTGCATGACTTTTGGAGAAACCAAGTCTCATTAGGCAGTTGTCTATTCTAGCATACCAAGCTCTTGGAGCTTTCTTGAGTCCATATAAATATTTATTTAGTCTACAAACATGAGTGTCTCTGGAATGTGCTTCAAACCCTTAAGGTTGTTCAATGTATACTTCCTCGATTTCTCCATTGAGGAAAGTTGTCTTTACATCCATCTGATGTAAACTCCATCCCATGGAAGCAGAAAGAGACATGATAGCTCTAATGGAATTGTATCTGGCAACAGGAGCAATTTTTTTGTCATAGTCTTCTCCCTCCTTCTGGGAGAACCCTCTAGCTATGAACCTTGCTTTATATTTGTCCACGCTTCTGTCTGCTGCATGTTCGATCTTATAGACCATTTTGAAGTTACTACTATTTTTTCTTTAGGTCTAGGCACAATTTCCCATACATCATTTTTCATGATGGACTGGTGTTATTCTGTCATGGCTTCTTTCCATTGTTTCTTATGAACTGCCTCTTCAAACGTGGTAGGTTCTTCATCTAGAAGCTTTGTCATACATTTTTCATAGCTGGAGAATCTCTTGGGGTTCTTACTTTTTCTAAAGGTCCCACTTGGAGCTGAGAGTCTTTCTGCTTCTTTTAGGGTATCTTCAAGCCAAGCTGATCATTTATTGGTTATGGGTATAGTGTTTGAATCAATGGTCTCACATGGTTGCATCGGATGATCAAGTTGTTCTTTTTCTTCATTCTAACTTTCTGGAATACATGTGCCTTCTTCAATAGGCTCTTCATACTCTTCTTCTTCTATAGTTTCTTCTATGGATTTATTGAAAGCCATATTTTCATTGAAGGTCACATCTCTACTAACTTCAATATTATGTTGTTCTGAGATATATATTCTATAAGCCTTGGATGATTCACTATATCCCACAAATATGCCCTTCTTCCCTGAGGGTTCTAATGTATTTCTTTTATCCTTGGAAATGTGAAAGTAAACAGGGAATCCAAAGATTCTTAAGTGTTTCACATTAGGTTTCTTTCCTAAGAAGGCTTCTTCTGGAGTCATATCCTTCAATATGCGGTGAGGACATTTGTTCTGAACATATATTGTTGTCATGGCAGCTTCTCCCCATAAATACATAGATAAACCTTGATCGTTCAATAGTGCCTTCGGGATTTCTTCAATGGATCTGTTCTTCCTTTCTACTACACCATTTTTTTGAGGATTATGAGGAATAGTCAGCTCCCTCCTAATCCCTGCCAATTTTCAAAAGGCAACAAATTCCTTGGATGTGTATTCTTCTCCATTATCTGTTCTCAAGGTCTTGATTTTCTTGTTTGTGAGGTTATCTATCTCTGCTTTGAATTGATCTTGATTTTATGAGCAGAACAAAATGAATATAGATTATTAACAGGTGCTTAACACAAAATAATAGAGATACAGTAAAACTGGTTTTCTATTCAATAACAAAATAAGTTGAAACTATAAAATGCAACAAAAACAAGCTTGCTGGAATGGTGGTGGCTTATCTTTGAGAAGAGATGTGACGGTTGCATGCATTCACAAAAAGAAGATTACAATGAGGCTCTGAAGGAATTTTTACAATAAATAAGAATGCCAAAAACCCTAGACATCCAAAAACCTAACCCTAGGAGATGAAGCACCAAAAGTCATGTGGGCCCCGTTTGGGTAAGTTAGTACATCAGCTTCCCGGGGTCGTAACTTTTGCATACGATCTCCATTTTAGGCGTGTGATAGCCCATTGGAAAGTTATCTTCGAGGAGACTCATTTTGGGGGCTCAATCATGCCTTTGGCTATCTTTAAGGAGATTGATCCCAAAAAACCTTCATTTAGGCCCTNATAGTAAATTGCCAAAATTGTCAGAAAATTGTTTTGAGCCAGTTGGAAAAGGTGGGTGGCCACCGATATCCATCTGGATCAATCCTCCCTCCTTAGGAATAAATGGTCTCCATTACGTTGAGGTCCCCCATCATATGAGGAAATTTTTGTTGAATTTGGCCCCGGGTGAGCCACTTGCCTTGGTGCAAGAGTTGCTCTACTTTGACCACTCAATAAAGATGGAACCTTTGTTGTCGAGTTCCCTTGATCTATGTGTCCACAATTTGATCATTGGATTCCTTTTGTATGCAGTCAGGGTTGAACTCTGTTGGTGTCAGCTATTCTGCTACTTCTGAGGTGTCCAATAATGGTGGGAAATAAGGGCGAAGGAGATCCACGTTGAACATTGGGTGCAGGCCAAGGAAGGGAGGAATGTTGAGCTTAAAATAATTATCCCCCATGGCCTTGGTGATAGTGTATGACCCATAACGGAGTGGGTGAAGCTTCTGATGGGGTCCTGTAAGGCATTGTTTCTGCAAGTGCAACCAAAATTTTTTGCCCACCTAAAAAATTATGTGGCACCTGATGTTGATCATGGCGTTGTTTGTACTTGTCATTGGACTTTTGTAGGATATCCTGAACCTGTTGGCAGATGTGATGGATCTGCTCAATGAACTAGGTGGTTTTGTCAGATTCAGTTGGAACAGGAGATGAGTCGGTCGAGGTTACCGCAAGGGGAAGTGCAACATCTATGGGACCCAATGGTTGGAATCCCAACCCCACCTGAAAGGGGCTATGGCCAGTTGAGCTATGTAGTGCTCGGTTGTAGCTATGTTGGACATAGGGAAGCCTCTCATCCCATGTGTAGGGGTTATTTGAATTATACATATGAAGGATATGAACAATCATTCGATTTACAACCTCAGTTTGGCCATCTGTCTGGGGGTGGAAGGCCATGGATTTGGTGAGCTTGGTGTCCAGCAGTGACCAAAGGCTCAACCAGAATGTGCTGAGAAATTGACTATCCCAATCTGAGACAATGGTTTGTGGGATTCCAAAATGTACCCAGACTCGTTCAAAGAAGATCTTAGCAGTGGCCTCTATTGTGATGCTCTTCTTGCAGGAAACCATAATCGCCATCTTAGAAAAGTGATCAACAACCACAAAAACACAGTCATTTTCCCACCTGGTGGAAGGGAGGCCCAACATGTAGTCCATTGAGATGGATTCCCATGGCCTATCAGGAGTAGGAAGAGGGGTGTACAGGCCCTATTTCTTAGTGGTCGGTTTGAAAATAGCATAGACATTGCAGGACCTGATAGTCTTGCTGACCTCCTGTCGAATTTTCATCCAGTAGAAATGTTTTTGTAGCATCGCCACTGTCTTTTCGACGTCGAAGTTGTTGGATCATGTTGTCATTGACGCCAATGGTTTTATTATTTAGGAGATTGTTGGATCATGTTTCATTGATGTAAATGGTTTGATTGATTGATGTCAAGTAATTGATTGATTGATGATTTTCCTTGATGAGAATGATAGATGTCAAAGTGGAAACCAATTGATAAAGATAGATCATTGATATGATGTATATGATGCAGTTGTGAATTGATGCAAAGATGAATCATTATTGTCTTATCATGATTGATAAGGTGCACAAATGGATGAACTCCAAAGTGGTCCCCTTATGGTGAAATCCCTCATGGGAAAACGCTTTGCAGATTGAGTTATCCTAGAAGAATGGTTGGAGGACACATTCTTGTATGTTAAATAATGAGATTAAGATCAATGAAGTTGTTGGTGAAACTATCCTAGATGGATAGTGCTTGTCATGCCATTTCCGATGGTATGTGGAATGTCACATAACTCCTCACGGTCTGAGAGTTATGGACTTATGAAGATGAAGGACCCCCATATGATGGCTTGAAGCCCCAAAAGGTCAAATAAGTCAAAATGATTGAAAAGAAGAAATCATTATTTAAATGATAAAGTAAAGTGACAAAATTATAGAAATGATAAAGAAAGGTGACAAAATCAAGAAGGAATATTTAAATAATAAAGTATTGGATAACTTTCTATTTATGGAAAGTGGTTAACCCTAAAATAAGGAAAATAGGTTAAGTGACCTAGAAATGGGTTAAGTCACCTAAAAATGGGTTAAGTAACCTAGAGGATGAAAGTATAAATAAGATAGCTATGGTCTCTTGTAAATCATCATTTTTGTGGATCAATGGAGAGCTTCTTGTGAATATCTTTTAGAGTATCGATGGAGAGATTCTTGAGCATGATTGGTGTGGATCTCTTGAGCATGATTGAAGATCTATTCTAAGGAAGAGAGAAAGAGGAGGATCTCATGGATGCATCAAAGTTTCGACAATGTCAGAGATCCTGATGGAAAAATTCTTGGAACTTCAGAAACCCTAGTTTCTGAGGTATACGTGGGTTGTTTGTGCTTAGGGTGCATATATATTTAGGAATACGCAGGTTGTCTAAAGACAGGGAGCGTATGGTGGATAAAATGGTGAAGACTTGTGTTTGAGATGGTTCCAAGCTCTTGGATGATTAGGCAGGTTCTAGATCTGCATTCTATGGCCTCAGATCTATCACTAAGACACTGGTATGATTACATTATTGTCTTTATGAATACTATTTTTTTATGTGATGGGAATGCTTAGGGCATTCTTGGTATGGCTTCTATGATGTGGTTCAGTTTGGTTGATTTGGTTGATGGAGTGATAAATACTCTTGTGATTTAGTGGTGACATGATTGCTATGGTATACTAAATGCTTATACATGTTTGAGATAGCATTCATATTGATCTATTGTGGAGCATGAGCAAGCTATTGAAGAGCTTGGAGATGTTGTGAATGGTTGTGAGTCAGTTTGGACAGTGGAAGATAGAAGAGAAAGTGATTGCAGGTTGTAGAGGATATGAGCATGTGAAGCAAAGCAAAACCCTAGTCTCTCAGAAGCATACGCATGTTGCATTATACACTGGCCGTGTGCACACATGAGTTGTAGTAAGCCAGAGCGCATACACACACGGGTTGCACTACTAACAGGTCGCGTACCTGTTGACATATTGATATCTGTTGAGGATTTTTTCCTCATCTTAGTTTGTGCTGAGGGTGTAAGATGAGTCTTGCATTATAGAGTTGGTGCTCTTGTAGAGTTGTACTCTATTCAGTTGTTGCTGATAAACGCCGGATTGTTGTCCATAATAAAAAGAAAAATTGTACATACATATTGTGCTTTTTGTGTTCCTTATGGTGATGACTTGTTGATGATATATTGTTGATATATGTTCTCATTTAACTGGTTGTAAATGACAACAATGGGTAATGAATAAATGTTGAATGTTAATTAAGAAGATTTTTTGTAAAGAGGGAAGCTTTTGGGAAAAAGAGCCCCACACTCATTCACACCCCCCCCCCTCTAAGTGTGGTAGGTGTGTCCAACAATTGGTATCAAAGCGGGCCTTCACTACAAGCCTTAACAATCTTGAAGGATATTCATAGACACACAAATGAATGATGAAGTTCCAATTCTTGATGAGGAAGACTATTCTACTTGGAGAATAGAGATGAGATTATATTTGAAGACNCAAAGTTTGTATCTCAAAGGGAAGGAAAAAAGAATGATGCATTGGCTCTCAAGACCATTCCTAGTGGAATCTCAAGCCCTATCAAAGAGAGAATGGGACAATGCACTTTCACCAAGGATCTATGGCTAAAGCTAGAGGAGACATATCAAAGAAATAAGGAGAAGGAAGAAATTGAAGACCACTCCATCAAGATCATCTGATAGGTAAAGAATCATCAAAAACTCTTGAATGCATTGTTTCTAAATGTGATTTTGAAAACATTTCAAGTGAATATAAGGAATCAAGTAACGATAGCACAAAGGAAGATCTTGAAGACATTTCAAATGAAGGCAAAAAATCATGTGATGGTGCTTGCAAGAAGGAATATATTGAAGGTAAAGAATCTCTCAAGACTCTTGATTACAATGATTCAAAGTGTGATGATGTTGAATTTTTCTCAAGTGAAGAAGATGATCTAGAAACAGTTTGTGTAAAGTCTAATGATAGTTATCCCATGGAAAAAATAAAAGAAAAACTATTAGAACTTCAAAAGGAAATTGAAGAGGGTTTATACATGTATAGGAATGATCATTTTTATACACACTATAACTATCTTTCGGATAACACTAAGAATTTTCTTAGG
>JASDQU010400235.1:0-10231 GCA_032191745.1 Picea mariana | reverse complement strand
GTTGGAACACAAGAAGAAATTCCATGACGAGGACTTCACATAGCATGGCTAGAAAAAGGAATGAAGTAAGAAAGGGAGACATGTTTGAAAAGATGGATGCTCAAAGCTCAAGTTCTGAGGAGAAGGGTCATCTACAGAAGTGGGTGAAGAAGACAGAGCAGCCAGAACAGAATGAAAGACTAAAGGGAAGCTTAAGTAAGACATCTACTGAGGCATGCGCGGGTGACAGTGGTGACAGTCACATACATACGCTGGCTAAACTTGCATAGGTCGCATACACACATGCTCTATTGTGTAGCAGGTCGCGTATATGTGGTGAATCCTAAGGAAAAGGGCTATGCATAGGGGTTGCAGCTTTTTGACTTGCAGAGACTACTACATCCTGAAAAAGAAAAGAAAATAAAAGAAAAAGAAAAAAGAAAAGAAAATAAAGAAAAGAAAATGAGAAAAGAATAAAAGAGGGCATAAAAGAAATTAAATAAATCCCCATGCAATAACAATGGCTTGATCCATACAGTCTAAGCATGGCCAAGCCCTTTTAAATTGATGTTCATAGGATTAGTGAATAAGATTGGCTAAACTGTTTAATCTTGGCCAAGTAGATAGGCTAGCTAGTGAATAAATTTGACCAAACTGTCCAATCTTGGTCAAATAACCCTAAGGTAGAGTAATTTCTTAGTCCAACAATTTAAACTGGGATAAATTTCATAGGGAAGTAGGTTAAAACTTAGGTTAGAGCATAGGTTAGTTGGCTTGATTTCAATAAAACATGCATGATGATCGATGTTGATTCATATCTTCGAAAGTTTGAAAGTATGATTGCCTGACCCCCATGATGATAAAAGCAGGGAAAGATGAGCAAACCCACAAAAAGGTGCAAGCCTAAGTCCCCACTGTAGATATGATTTCACGCTGGCAGATTAAAGAGAGTGCACAGATGAACGACTGAGACACTGGCGCTTATATCTATGGTCCACAAGTCTTTCCGGACCCCCCCCCCCAAACCATTCTTCCTTTGACAGTGGGGGGGGTCCGGAATGATGAGTAACGAGAATGTGCATCTGAACAGCTGAGGTGTTGGTGCCCAGATCTACGATTGAGATATCATTCCAGACCCCCCCGACCATTCTACCTTTCGCGGTGGGGGGGGGAGGGGTTCTAAAAAGTTCGTTAAAGGAAGCGCTCATTTCTACGGTCTAGTAGCGGGCATGCAGATGGACGGCTGACAATACTTTTCGGACCCCCCCAACCATTCTCTTTTTAACGTTGGTGGGGGGGTCCAGAATGAAATGGTTTTCTATTGGGCCCCCTACTCTAACGTGGCAGGAATCTATTGCACATTTTTTGCATACCACCGTCGTATCATGACATCACTTTCCACTTTTTCCCCTACAGGTCCTATCTCATAACTCTATCAGTCCATCCCCCCTGTTTCACCTGTCATAAGTCCCTCACCATTGCTGATCTCCAATCAACACTTTCCACGTCACCTGGCTCTGTCAGTCCATCCCCCTTGTTTCACCTGTCACAAGTCCCCTCACCTTTGTTGGTCTCCAATCAACACCCTCCACATCATCTGGTCGTACTCGTCACCCATTTTTCATCTGTTATCTCAATCTCCAAATGAATCGTTGGCCATTTATTATAGGTTAACTTATCCATTAAACTTGTTGATCTGTCTCCCACGCCCAATCGATATTCGTTCACCCAAAACTAGCACCGCTCCATCATTCGCCCATTGCTCATCTTATCCTCACACCAGAAAGTTTCCTTTTCTCCTCTCTGATTCAATCAGCAGCCCAACCATAGCCATTACCACTAATGTTTTGTTTGAATTGCAGGTATTCTTCACAGCGATGGCACCAAAATCCAAGAAAGAAGAAGTCGGGGAAAATCCTTTCCTCCCACCTCCTGTCGACCTCGACAATATCCCATTGGCCGACAAAGATCATCTAGTATCGGACACAAGGTGCGAAGTTGACTTTGTGGATTTGCAGTCATGGCTCAAAGACACTTTCTTAGATCAGAGTGATGAAATCGGGCTCTTGGAGTCCAATCTTCCTCTATATCTTTTCCCCCAGGTCCATCATTTCCCTGAATTTGCCCTCAAATGCCAAGCTCATTACCTTCCCGACCAGAGAGCCATAGTCTTGTCATTGGGAGAAACTCTGTTCTTGATCACACCAGAGGCCATTGATCAGATGATGCAGATACGCAGAACTAAATCTGCCTCCCCATTTAATCTCAAAATCATAACAAAGTTATACCAGAAACTATCTTTTCCTCAAAGAACCCAGATATTTGAATTTTTCCTCCCACGGGATGCTCAGTTCCCCAAGTCAAATCCCTCGTATCCTTCCTCCCTTTTCTCAGAAAAGGGAAACCAAGTCATTTCATCACTCTGTTTTCTACTTGGTTATTTTTTAGATGAATGGGTGGATGAACCTATATTAGATTTTCTGTCCATTTTCTCTACCGAGGAAAAACCCACCACTTAGTTCGACTACAACACTTTCCTAGAGGAGAACATTCACAAGTAGTTTTTGAAGTTCACCACAAAGGGCATGTTCCAATACTCCTCCATACTGGCTTACATGTTCATCTTCTTTCAAGCAAATAAGTTCTCTTTCTCGATGCAGAAAATGGACAAGGATGGGAAGCCGCGGGCAGTAACATCTTGGACTTCGCTGCTTAGACAAAATTCCACACAGTTCAGTTTCAAACAGTTCATCAAGTAGTTTTACCACCCAATGGTGAGCATGCTCAGTGGCAGACTAGAACCAAGAATAAATGAGGAGATTCAGAGGATTTTACACCTTTCAGACCTTGCAAAAACCGAAGATTGGTATCTTTACCAAAATCACACTGAGATCAGAATATACAGATGTGAGTTATCTCCATGCAAGTTGCCCAAGTATTTATCCGTGAGGATTTTTTCCTTGGAGTACATAAGACAGATGATAAATTCAGAATACATACACTTTGTGTCTCTGAAGAAGAAACAACAGCTTAGAATTAAAGGGAAAATAGGGTCTTTTATCTACAATAGCCAAGCCATCGGGGAAGAAGCAGACAAGTTTTTGAAGGAAATGAGATTCGATGCTAGTTTCCTGTGGCAATATGACCCATGTGGGATCATTTCAGAGATGAGGGTTAAGAGTAAAAACATTCCATATGTTCATTCACCCAAGCCTGAAATAGAGAGGTTTGCAAATCAAACGAAGTGGGACGTGAACACTCTAGAAGAGACAGAACAACAATCTCCTCCTATTGTTATTTCACAAACAAACACGCCGCGAGTTCCAAAGGATAAAATGCCTAGGAAGGATACTTAACCTTCTGTCACTGAAGTCTTGGCCGAAGATTTCCAATTACACACCAAGAGGCCAAAACCCAGTCATACAACTGACACGGCTAGTAAAAAGGGAACCCAATCCACTATAGCTATGAAAGATGATCAGTCACCACTTATCTCTAGCAGCCAGTAGATCACATCTACTTCTTCATCCAAGAAGCAGACAGATACTTCATTAATCAACTAGCCAAAACAAGGAGGCATCAAATTGAGCATTTTTTAGAAATATGACCTGATCAAGAATATGAATCAAACGCTAACCAGCAACACTTATGCTCAGTTTTGGAAATAGACATCCACGGCACAGCACAAACTGTTGTCTGCGTTTGATACAGAGAAAGGTAGAATGCACATGGATTTTCTGCAGGCACAGGTGCCTGACCCAAAGGCAATCACTGAATACAAAAGGGAAACGTTTGAGTTCCACACTAGAGATGTGCACCTGGCTGATCAAATGAATCTGCATAGGCAAACTGGAGAAATGGTTCCACTTTGGAAAATGATTCTACTTCGGCTGCTAAACTACAGGTCTCTCTGAGCAATGTTCAGACACAGTTAAAGTTAGAAAATATATCCTCCTTTGCAAAGGATAACAAAATTAAAGCGTTGGAAGAATTGATCCTCAAGATCGGGTATGACCCCTCGAATGTGAAAGTAGTCGAAGAGATGCTCAAAAAGAAAAATGTTGATATATCATCTCTAAGGAAACAACTAAAACTGCCACCAACAGAAGATGCACAGGCATAAGAGATAGCTGAGACAAAAGTTGAGAAGGACGATATGCTCAAGTTTATCATGGAGCAGAATGCACAGTTGAAAGAGATGGAAGCAGAACTGGAAAGGTTAGTGAAGGAGAAGGAACAATCAATGCCTATAGAAGTCATTCCATTGAGTGTAGTTCCACTCATAGGGGTAAGCACAACATCTGTAGAAGAAACCTCCACAGCAAAAATTCCCTCAGCAACTCCACTGACAGCTCTGGAAAAGACAATGGAATTAGCTAAATCCATGGAGGAAATGGACTTGCAAGAGACAAAAATTAGCAGACTAAAAAAGGAGTTTGAGGATCTTTAGCAGCTCAAGTCTTCTTACCAAACAAGCTACTCCATGGAGAAGCAAAAATCAGACAAGCTCAAACAGGAATTGCAACAACTTCAAAAGAAAACAGTGGAGGGCAAGACACTTGTTGAGGCCAAGGAAAATATTTGGATGGATATCTCCAAATCCATAAATGAAATATGGCCTATGGTGCAAATCATGTTCGAACAAAAAGAACTGGTACAGAGGAGCAGGCAGGCTATTGAGAAAATAAAAGGAGAGCTGGGAGAAATGCCCATAGAAGCCACTGAGATCATTAGATTCCTGAATTCAAAAACCAAGGAAGAATTAGAGGATTTGAAGATTGAAGACAGGACGGAAACCATCCTCGAAGTCAAGAGGGTTCTGACCAAGAGAGGACTTATGTTGTAGTTGGAAGAGAAAGTCTGGACCAGGGACGCGGGAGTTCAAAGATTTTTCAGTAAGATCGAAGCTCTACAGAAGAAAGGTCTCTCGAACTTAATGGTCCTAAATGATAAGTTAATGACCCTTCCTGATTATAAATAGAATATGGCCACGATGGCCAAAGATAGTTCAAAAATTTTAGGAATACAGGGCAGCATAACAAGCAAGGCGTTCTTAGAAACTTTGCAGCCATACATCAGCATACAACATGAGATCTGGTATGTTTTCATCATCAGGCCAACTTTTTCCAAGTACACAGAGATGGATGAAATATACCAAAGATTTCTCAAATTCATTATTCCCAATCAGCTACGATGGGAATAGCTATGCAATTTGATCGAGTAGGAGATGAGGTCTCCAAGTCTAGTCAACAATCAGATCAGATAAAGTTGTGCAGATGACTCACCAACGACCTTCCCCAAAATCATCTTGAAGAATTTGACACATCATTAACAGTCCCTAAAGTTTTGTATCTTGTTGAGTTAGTTAAATTTAGAATTTTCCACACCCTGATCATTAATGACAGGGTCGTTGTAACTTTTATTATAAATATTTCCAACTTAGAAGTATTGTTGTTGATGATCTTTACGCCCGAGCAAGCTCTAGTTTTTGTAATTTTTATCAAGAAGTTATTCCAGTAATACAAAGAGAAGTTTCACAGGATTCCTGCATGTCAATTGTTGGTGAAGTTCCCTCTATCTATGTACAAGTTTTTCCTTCTCAGTTATCATATTGTCTTTCTAAATATAATCTTTAAAGGAAGTTAAAGTTGCAAAATTTACCATTGTGTACTCTATTCTTAATCTTTTATAGATTTAAATGTTCTTCCTCTGATGTTATAACAAATAAATTCTTAAATACTTTTTTGTTTTAACTGATATCTCACCTTTTCAGCAATACACCATTTTATTCCTAAAGAATCTAGCATTAACACTATCTCGCCCCGTGAAACGAATCTTGTAAAGGTTGTCTTTAACTTCTATCTTTCTGAAATAGGCCCCATAGCACAATGGAAGCGTAAGTGATTTTCATCCACTTCATTCAAAAACAATACAAACAACTTGGTTATATTCTTTTTAACTGGCCTAAAATCTTGAAAATCTAAACAAATCTAAAACTCACAGAGAGATCCCTCTCTGAAACTAGTAGGGTTAGCTCCCAGTTTTGAACCGGTTGGTTAAGGTTACGTCTGTTAGATTTCTTCTTACCTCACAACAACCTCTGGAAATTTACAGAGTGATAACATAAATGGCAACCATACTGGGGAAGAACTAAAAAAAACTTTCCACCCCTTGTTTTCTTTCCCTTAGAACAAAGACGACTTTATTTCTAGAAAAAATGAAAACCCTAATATTTACCTAGAAATAATGTTCAGAGGTTGTTAAAGTTTGTGTATAAATAACCAAAATCTCAAAAGGTAGAATAAAATCAATAGTTTTGGCTCCCAAAAGAATTTCTACCAGATCTCATCCTAACCCAGAACTTGCAATAGTAATAGATAATCCCAAAAGACTACTCAGGAAGAAAAGCACTGCAGAAATTTCAAGACGTAACAACTCACTTCCAAGGTCTTTATCCAACCTAGAGAAGTTAGGTATTCTTCCAGACCTTGAGCCTGAAACCCCCTTCCAAACAAGTCTTTTCAGGACAAAATCTGATAGTTTTGTCAGTAAAACAGTCTTGGATCAAACTTTTTTTCATCCCAGGACCCATGAGATACGTTCTCCTAGAACTGAAGTTGATAAACGTTTTCACCCTGATACTGATAAAATTGAAGACCTAGTTGCAAATCTTGGTCAAGCCTTAGACAAGCTCCATCTTCAGTAGTCTATCGAACTTCCTATTTTAACTATTGTTGCAGTTTCTGCTAAACCCACACCAGTTCACTCCATCCCTCCAAGCCCTTCATCCTCTATATCTGCAAGCATTTCCTCCCCTGTCACACAGGTTGTTTTTCAGCCTCCTCCACCAATCATGGTGGAAATATATGCTCCCTTGGTATTGGTTGCTCCTTTACATGACATGCCCCAATATTATCAAACTAGACTTCCACAGTTTGATAGTACCATCCCCTTGAATGCACAACAACATGTTGACAAAATGAACGATTACTTTGACCTGCAAGAAGTAGACGAAGCCGATGTGAAGATGAGATTATTTGCACAAAGCCTAACTGGAGAGGTAAAAAAGTGGTTCAAAACTTTACGTGCATCTACCATTACTAACATTACTATTTTCCATCAGACCTTCCTAGACCGGTGGGAGGTAAAGAAAAATCCCCTCCAAATTCTGTTGGAGTATGAGAACATCAGAAGGAACCAAGGAGAGACAGTGCAGGATTACTGCACGCGTTTCAACAATCTATACAATGCTATCCTGACTGAAATCAAACCACCACAAGGTTTAGCATTAATAAAATTTCCTGATGGTTTTGACGTTGACATGTCATATCAATTAAGGGAAATAAATGCAGCAACTCTGGAAGATATGCAAAAAAGTATCGTCAGTGTAGAAGCAAATCTTTTGGCCAGAAGGGCCAAGCAGAGAACATAAAAGAGGGTCACCATCAAGGAAGAACCTTCTACTTCCTCATCTGATGCCAAACTATATTCTCTAGCCAGAGCTACGGAGAAAATGATTCAGAGACTCACCATAACTGACAGGAACCCACCTAGGGAGAACCAAGCCACCCCTCAAATCAGGAACCCAAACTTTAGAAGAAATCCACCTCATATTAGATAGAGGGATCCTAGAGATCAACGAGAACAAAGGGGACCTAATCAACAGATTAGACTACCTCTCCAAGAAAACTATGCTGATGATGGAGAGGAAGTTATTGAGGAGTTTGATGATGCTCATATAAATCTAATGGGTGATCATGATCATGATCATGAGTCTATTTTCCTCACCCAAGAAGAACATGAAATATTTCTCCTTTCGCAAACAGAGGTGAATGAGGAAGTTGAGAAAACATAACAACAAGCCTTTGAGAACGCTATAATGGAGGTTCACAGGCAATATAACCTGAGTAGTAAGAAGACTAACAATAATTCTCTGAAGAAGGCTGCTGAAACTAAGAAAACCTCAGAAAATCCTCCCAAGAAAGCTCCTGGGCGTAATGACGTTGAATCTCTTGCACAAAAAACTCCAGAAATTCTTAAGAGAACAAGTCGGACAGAAATTTCATCAACCATTCAAATAGTTGCACCTGTCCACAAAGTATCTATTGATAAACCAGAAGTACAGAGTTTAAACAAAACCACCTCTTTTTTCAGCCTTGAAGGGGAAATAGCAAAATTGAAGATTCCCATTCCCCTCTCCGAGTTGATGAACAAGAACGCTTATAGGTCTCAGGTGATAAAATCTTTAAGTATCGAACCTGATATGGGTACCAAAGCCTTGAATGTCAAATCTGTACACCACTCTAACACTGTTAACCTTGCCGATGATCGACCTAAGCTCTTGTTCGGTCCTGAAGTTGATGGTCAAACTGATAATGGCGTCATGGCCCCTTTTTACATCAGCCTAAATATCCACGATCTGATATTACACAATGCTATGTTGGATTCGGGCGCCTCTCACAACCTAATGCCCAAAGATGTAATGGAAAATTTGGGACTCTAAGTCACCATACCCTACAAATATTTGCATTCTTTTGACTCCAGCAAGGTCAAATGTATAGGCCTGATTAAAGACTTATGCATTACCTTGGCTCAAATCTCGACAAAGAGTTTGGTGATGGACATCGTCATGGAAGATATTCCCCCCAAGTATGGGATGTTTCTTTCAAGGTCTTGGGGAGCTAAATTGAGAGGAACCCTACAGCTTGATATGTCCTATGCCACCATTCCGGTTTTCAGTCAATAGATAAGACTTTACAGGGAAAAATGGATGAAGTATATGGTTAGTAGTCAGGAAAATCCACACAATTACCCACTATATTCTGCACACTCTGACCTGGATTCTTTCATTCTATATAACGACGGTGATTTTGAAGAACAAATCACACAACTGGAGGATGATGCACCTGATACAAAGGACGATAAAGTGACTGTCGAAGTAAGAAACCCCATGGTTGAGGAAAGTGAGGAATTGCCAACAGACTTCTAGAGCATGGACTTCGATGGTGTTGTGAGTAAAGAAGGGGTTGGAGCGGGAGTGTGGATGCATAACCATAGATCAAAATACTCCAAGAATCATTCCTATAAATTGAAATTCCAATGTACTAACAACATAGCCAAATACAAGGCTTTAATGCTCGGCTTGAAATTGTTGAAGAAGGTTGGTGCTAACAAGATAATGGTAAGGGGTGATTCTGAATTGATTATCAAGCAAATCAAAGGTGAGTATGCAGCAAAATATCCCAAACTTAGAGCCTATAGGAATGTTGTTTTAGAGGATCTTCAATGCTTTACTAAGGTTGGCTTGCAGGTGATGCGTAGGGGACAAAATATACTCGCAGACAGACTGGCTACGTCAACAACTACCTGTAAAATCCCTTTTCGTCCCACTCACAAGTACACAGTGGAGGTGAAGTGTAGACCCATCGTTCCTGACAACATCAGATATTGGCAGGTATTTGGAAATGATGATCAAATTGAAGATTTCCTGCAATGTAAAAATGATTTCGAATGTACAAACATAGATTTAGAACAGGATGAATAATTTGTAAATAAATCTATTTTAGAGAATGGTAGTGTAAATACAATAGATGCTGAAGAATTCAATGAAAATGATGTATATTATGATATCCTGCAATTGAAAAATAATGTATTACCTAGAGGTTTAGTTCCATTGGAAGATTTGTTTGATTTTAACGATGTGGCCAAAAAACCTAAAATTGAAGCTAGCGGTAAAGAGGTTGAAGATTGCAACATAGGAACGGAAGAAAACCCCAAAATGGTAAAGCTATCTAAATCCCTGCCACCCAAGCAAAAAAGAAAATACATTGCACTTTTTAAGGAATATATAGATGTTTTTTCTTGGGGTTATGAGGACTTAAAATCCTATGTAACAAGTATCATACAGCATTGGATTCCCATAAAAGAAGAACACAAACCTTTCAGACAGAAACTTAGGAGAATTAATCCTAAGTTGCTTCCCCTGATAGAGAAAGAGATCAAAAATATGTATGATGCCAATATTATAGTCCTCTTGAGATTTTCTAAATGGGTTTCTAACCTATTTCCAACCAGGAAGTGTTGGAAGATTGGTTGTTGTCATTGATGTCAACCCTAGTCATGGGTTTTGGACCACAAGATTGATGAAGTTATTTGGACATGAAGGAAAATGCACATGTAGATACAACACCCATGGATGGATAGTATACATCATTCTCTTTCCGGTGGTATGTGGCACGTCACGTGGATCCTC
>JASDQU010400226.1:0-10850 GCA_032191745.1 Picea mariana | reverse complement strand
CAGATTGTTATGGATACTTAAACAACATAGCTAAAGAGTAGACAGTCTCTAACAGTCCCTTTCACATGGACGTAGTTAGGAAGGAAGCCTTCCTTCAGAAATCCGGCCTTCTCCAGAACTCTGGCCGATGCCACGTTTTCAGGGAGCACGAGAGCTTCAATCCTCTTGACTCCCTGCAATTCTTTGAATCCCATTTTCAGGGCTGTTGTCACTGCTTCGGTGGTGAAGCCCATCCTCCAGTACTTTCTAGCGATGGCGTACCCCATCTCAGCTCGGCAATTGTGAATACCGGTTCCTTGCTTGAGCATGACATGGCCAATGGGCTTACCGTTGAAACATATCGCCTTGAACCATGGGTGAGGAATCACCACCTTCACCAGGAACTCCCTCAGCTTCTCTTTGGATTTAAAAGCTTCCCATGTCATGAACTTTGTCACTTCTTCATCGCTAGCCCATTCGTACAAGTCATCCAAGTCTGCCAGGCAGAAGTTCCTCAATTGGATACGCCCAACACTACAAGTACTACTCTTGTCACCCATCGCACGGTTGGCTTCCATTCTTTCGTTCTTCGACTTTCTCAAATGGTCAGCTGTCACTCAGCTTTTCACAATGAAATCTGTAATTTGAATGAACAGAATAAACTATAAGTATGCAGTACATCACATAAACTGGAGTTGGATGAATGATGAGGCGAAGATGGAAGAATTTATAACCACCCAAAAGTACATCACATGCCACTTAATGTAGTGTGGAGGCCGGGAATGATTTCCTTCCTATATAAGTCAATGTAAGTCAATGTCGAGGCAGTAATCTAGCAAAATGGAATCTCTCAGGCAGTCGGCTATAAAGAGAAAGATGAATGGTGTAACAGAGTAGCCAGCACGAGGCCGGCGGAGCGAAAAGAAGGGTATAAGAAAAAAGATGAGTTCCGCGGAGATACGCAAAGTTTCACGAATTTCCTTTTGCACTCTGAACAGATTGAAGTATGTGGCCGAAAATCCATATGCCTTTTGCCCTAATGAATAACGGCACGAGCGAATTCCAAACCAAGCATGCGTTTCACCCGTACAGGAATATGTATTGGAATATTTCATAGATCGCCATTCTATTTTATCTCATAGATATACCAACGTGCCACTTACCTTGGCTCTTTCTCCTCATTTTTTCTACGTCTTTTGGAAAATCTTTGATAACCCCAATATTGTCGGTTTAATTTTGTCCAAAATATGGCTAAAAGGTTGTTGGGTGTTGATTAAATTTGTGTCAGAATTACTATTTATATTTATATATTTGAGTGACTAAATTTATGTTAAAATTTTTGAGAAATTTTTGAGAAATGTTGAATTTATTTATATATTCATAAATACAATTTAAATAATATAAATTTACAATTTTATCTAAATTTATATCTATAAAATATCTCCATAATAATGGACTTTCTTTTACAATTGCAATTATAAAAATTTGATGTAGACAAAAATCAATATACCATGAATAACAGCATGGGCGAATTCCAAACCAGATATACGTTTCATCTGATCAGGAATATTTGGAATCTTTAATACAGCTATCATTTCATTCTCCATAAGATATTTGGAGGCATTTAAAGGTCGGTGCGTCAATAAAGATTCCTCCTAAGTGTTGCAAATAAGTGTTTTCTACACTGGTTCGAAAATTTAAAGTGACAAGTTGCTTCTCAAAATCTTAATTTCAAGTGATAAGTTCCTCTGATCAAAATCTTTTAAATGTGAAAGGTTTTCGAAAAAACATATCACATAAAGTTTCCGAACAAATCTGTATATCGCTTTCCAAAAATGCTTCACTGGCCATTGAGAATGGGAGGGTAGCTTTTTTATTTCCACGCTGTGGAAGAGATAAAGTGTCTTGTCCTTATTCCGAGGGTGAAAAGTCTGGGAATAAAATGTCTCATCCAGATTATATTTTAAACTTCATAGTAACGAACACGACCTATTAATTAATAGGTGGAAAGAGGCATTTCAAGGTTTGTCTTTGAGAATCGATATTTCTAATTCCCGAAAGTGAAGGGTTGAAGAAAGATGGAAAACATGGGTTATTGAATTTTGAAGAAAGGATGGAAAAAAGGGTCATTGAATTTCTTAAATATACAAAAACTTATCTGGACTTTGTGTTTTTCTGTGTGACGTTAAGATTTGCTCATCACAAAAACTTATGCACAGTGAGGAAAACTTATTTACAGTAAGGAAGACGAAGAATCCTCGACGTGAATTCATAGAAAAATTGGTATTTTTTTTATTAACTTCATTGTCTCTTACCAGACTTTATGCGAAGCAGTGCTGTTTTTACAGATTAGCATGGATCCGACCTCCAGGGCATCCGTTGATGTCTATGCCAAGAGATATGGAAGAAAAAACAATTATTTTTATTCACAAACACTTTACCATACCAAACATATGGTACCAGCAAACATTAAAAGAATTTTGTTTCATGCGAATACCACGGTTTTGTATGAAATTGATCATTTTAGAAAAAAAGTTAAATGTTTTGAAGAAGAGGAACTGAGCATGCATTGCATTATCCATTTCTGCTAATAGTTGGGATCGAATTGCAAGATGCAAACCAACTTACTAAAACTTGATGAAAAAGGCTATGTTTTGAAGAAGAGGAAATGAGCATGCATTGCATTATCCATTTCTGCTAATAGTAATAGTTGGGATCGAATTGCAAGATGCAAACCAACTTACTAAAACTTGATGAAAAAGGATAAGTTTAGCTCCAACCAAAAGTAGCATTGGATTCTAAAGAGCCTTAATTGCACTAGCACAATATCTAAGAAGAACTAATCTAGTGGAAAAATATGTAGTGAGAAGATGCTATATGGAAACCATCAGTTATTCTGCAGCTATTTCCTGACATGAAGACAACACTACTCTTCAAGGGAGAGAGAATGTTAGAGTCCTACCCTAACTTCATCAGTTATTCTGCAGCTATTTCCTGACATGAAGACAACACTACTCTTCAAGGGAGAGAGAATGTTAGAGTCCTACCCTAACCTCCCTACTTTAGGCTACCTAGAAAGTTATTCTGCAGCTATTTCCTGACATGAAGACAACACTACTCTTCAAGGGAGAGAGAATGTTAGAGTCCTACCCTAACCTCCCTACTTTAGGCTACCTAGAAATTACTAAATTAATACATGCATCTATGTTCCTTGAGTAAGACCCATTAGATAGTAATGGGTAGTTATTTAATGTAAAAATATCACACAATCTTACTTAAACAAGTATGAATTAGGCTTTAGAGAGTTTATCAAGTTACTATCCAATACAAAATGATTCCTCAAACAATACAAATGTGAAAATTATTAGTGGTTGTTATAAAACTTGTATAAAAGATAAAACAATTGCAACAATGTAAAAGTTACAATAGCAACGAATTGTATCCATTTAAACACATTGTAAACAAGTCAAAATAGGAATAAAATAATGCATTAAACTAGGGTTTAAAAACAAGCCAATTCTCAAAATTAAAAATTTTGTGACATCCAAAAATATCAAGACATCCACCCTAATAAGGCTGTAATATAAATCAGCACGACAATTTATGGCAATGAACTGATTTTTAGGTCAAGAATATGCACAAATACTAAATACTAAGACATCTACGGGATTTTGTGAATGGAAATGTATGTAAGTTGTTATAAAACCTTGTATTTACCCTAAAATAGAAAATAAAATAGAAAATAAACACTGAAATTTTGAATTTTAGATTGACTAAATGAGAGAATTATAGTGCTTACTATTTTTGGGGGGCGTATCCTGATTCTTTACAAGTTTCAAGATCATTCAAGCGAAGATACTCCACTTCTGATCTTCAAAGAGTTATAGAGAAGGGACATGTTCAAGAAATACATAAAGATAGTGCACCACAATCACTAGAGAAGTGTGACCACACTTAAAATCATTCAATTCATCAGTAAGATCAAGTGAGACCACTTAATTACGAAATCAATTCATCCTCAAAACCTTAGCCAAGAGCATCCATGAAATTTGTAAAGAAATCCACGATACATCATCCTCGTGAAGTAGCTCTAGTTATCCATCCATAGAAAATATAGAAGAGAATAAGTAAGCAAGTAATGTTCTCCACAAGTTCCAACAATGATTCCAAATGAGAAGTACTTCTCCTATTGATATCTTCTCATTAAAATAATAATGTTTCCTAGATTCAACCCTAAGAAAATATAAAAATTCCTTTATCTATTCACAATCCTTAGTGATAAGGTCATAATACATAAAATATCCATGATACAAGAGTGAATAAGCCAAAATTCACCAACAATTCTCCTAAATTGAATTAAAAATGATTAAATGTCAAATAATCCTCCATAAGTAAATGACAAAGTCACACATGTAGCACGTGTGGTCTTCCAAGAGTGGATGGATCACTCAAATGGTGTTAAAAGGCATGTGTATGGGATCCAAAGTGAATTTTTTCCTCCAAAGGATGCAACATTTAATCCACCTAGTGAAACATCCTCCTCAAAAAGTGCAACATCCTCTCCAAAAGGTGTGTTAAGGTGTTAGTTCATCTATAAAAGGTGTGACATCCTTAAATAAATCATAATGACCTCATAAGAACTAGGATGACATCCATCAAGTGTGAAAGGTGCCTCCTTAATGTCCTCTAAAGTACTAAGGCTCAATCCAACTCATATCCATACAAAGTACATCATCCGAAAAGGGTCACAAGTGACCCAATGTAGCCATCAATCCAAAGGTGTGTATACAAGACCAATGCAACGTAAAAAGTGAGTTGTGTCAAATATAAATTCCATTAGGTAGATCACATTAAGAATCATCTTCAAACTTCATAATAACTCATAGAATTCATACAATTTTCCAAGTTTAGGCATGGGAGGATCATCATTATCCCCTATTACATGTTTCAATACCCAAGAAGAGAAGTATTTCCCAAGAAACCTAGCAAGAAGCATATGTAATGATAAACAATATGGTTTGGGGTTTAACTCATAACTTGTATTGCATAATCATGTGATATTATGTAAGATATCCATCCACATGAGAACCTTTGGAACAAGGGATCTCTTATGCATTGAGTTGTTCTTTCCTTGAAATTGTGTCTTTCTACCCTTTATTTTCCTTTTTATTTATTCATTTAACCTTTTTTCCCTTTTGAATTTTACTTTTTTTACTTAGTTCTTTTTAGATATACATTCATTAGATAGTACTTGGGGTGATGTCCTCATAACGAGGAGTACTTGCTCATTCTTTGTTTTCTTTGGTTTTTGTTATTTATTTTCTTTTCAATTTTCTTTTCATTTATATTTTTTCAACTTGCTCTTTATTTCTTTTATATCTAGCTACATCAACCTCGAGCATTCAATCTCCTTATTCCCATGGGATTATGAAGCATGAACCTATATGTGTGACATATGATATCCAACCTAAGAGCGGGGAAATGGAAATCAGAAAGGATGGGAATTTTTAAATATGGGTTAGGATACGTACATGCTACACCTCTCAAAGCCCCCCAATAGTAAAACTCTACACAAAAGTGACAACACTTATATAGTAGATAATGATGAACACCAAGGTGAAAGAAGGAAAAGACATAAATTTAGAGCATCGTGATCCATTATCTGACTCAACCAATGGTCACTAATTTCATGACAAGTACATAAGGCATTAAAATTAAATATGAATTAATGAAACAAGGCACCTCATGTATGTCAAGTGCTATAATCATCGAATGAGAGTGAGATGATTAAAATGTGGGAAGCATCATCTGTCAGTGATTTGTCTCCACCATTGATGTTGTCTATGAAACTTTTATTTGTGGTAAGGATCATATGAGAAATGTCTCCTCTATTTACCCCTAGATGTTAAGCGGATAACATTTGGCTCCAACATGGGGACATGTTTTTACCGTAGAGCACATGAGAATCTTATCGATATATGGAACTCCAAGACCCACACTATGCATCAATACAAAAAAATCCTATTGCATCTCACCATAAAACCATTAGCAAAAATGAGATAGTGAGATATGACACCCCTAGTATATGGAATATATGAAATGAAACACGAAAAATATATTTATTTTTGTTTTATTTTTAGAAAAGACTAAATCAAAATGGAACTAACTATAAATTCATAAAGTTAAGTTAAAACCGACAACAAGGAAGCACAATCAAGATGCATAAAGGAAACACACAACATAACCTACAATTATCCTTCCTATTGCGACAATTAGAAAATCAAATGATATATGTGAAGTGAAGATTGAAAATCTATCCATTAACTAGCAAATGCAACTTCTCCCATTAAGGCTAGCTAAGTAGAAAAATTAACTACATCATTTTTCTCAAATTTATAAGGACCAAGCCAAAGAGCATCAAATTTCTTGTGCATACCTAGATTTTCCTTTCTTTTGTCCTACATGAGTAAAATATATCCCTCTTCAAGATATCTCTGTCTCACTTTATGATCAAATGTTCCTTTGATTTTATCTTGATTTCTCACTATTTGATCAAAATCATTTCTTCTAGACTCACCCAACTCTACAATTTGATAAATTCTTCATTGTAATGCCCCTTGATCTATTGTGAAATGTTGCATAAGATGAATTACAAGAATATAGATGTCAATAGTCAATTTTTCTTCCATTTCATACACTAACTTAAAAGGTATTTTCCCAATGGAAGTCTTAGTTGTGATACGGTCTACCCATGATGCATATATGATCTTGTAATCCCAATTTTTTTATTTTCACCCACATTCTTCACAATGATATTCATGAGGTTCTTATTATTAGATTCATCCATTCCATTTCCTTGTGGGTAATAATTAAAATAATGACACAACACAATTCCATACTTGAAGAAAAAAACTCCATATCCAAAGAACTAAAATCCTTCACATTATCAGTAGTGATTTTGGTTGGGGCACCAAATCTTATGATTATTCTATCTTTAAGGAAATTCATCACAACTTCTTTATTTTCCTTCTTTGTTGGTATGGCCTCTACCCACCTAGTGGAATAATCAATGGAAATTAGGACCCATTAGTATACATTACTAGAATATTATTTAAACTTACGGATAAAATACAAACCATGTTGTTGAAAAGGTGCTCCAACAATAACTGGTTTCAAAGATAAAGTGGGAAATCTTTGTTTCCCTAAGAAAAATTGGCATTATTGATAAGACCTAACCTAATTATGAGTATCAGTGAACAACGTAATCCAATAGTAATATTCCCTCAATATTTTATGTGTGATAGTATGGGTTGAAAAGTGCCCCCCACAGTATCCTGAATGGAATTACTCAACTAAATTATTGGCTTATTCATTTTTGACACATCTAAGGATTATCCCATCAAGGTTTCTCCAACCAAGACCATCTTGGGTCAAACAATGAGACGAATAGGAACATTAAATTTATCCAAAAAAATCATCATATCAACATTTAATTGCACATCATCATTCTTATGTGATGTTGATGGAGGAGTAGGATTGGTATCCAATGGTAAAGGGTGTCTAGTCTACTTCCTTGTAGGTGGTTCAAATTTATTCGTTTCTGAAGCTTTAGGTGCTTTGTCTCTTCTAGTATATTGCAATTATTTCTCTTTCTTGAGATTATTCTTAGACTCTTCATCTATGGTGTTCAACATTTCTAACCTAGCTATCCTAGCATGATCATGACTCTTTTTCTTAATTAGTTCCATTTTCTCACTAATGATAGTATAAGTTTCCCAACGTATAATATAGATCGGATCCAAATATTCAACCAAATTCATGCATTCATAACTACTAGGATATTTATTTTTCTCATAATATTAGTTTTAGGGGAAATCTCATTCCCCATGTGACTCATTGCAAGGAAAACACCAAGGTATATTTTATTGATTAACCATATCAGAAGGGGAAAGTGTTATGAACCAAACTTCAAAATAGTCAATGAATACAATCCACCTAAAGGGGGAAGCTCCTTTTACAATATATCCAATTCAAAAGAAAAGATAAGATTCTTATACAAATGATTCTCCTTTATTATAAATAGGAGATAAAGTGAGCATTATGTAACCTACCACTAAGACAAACTAATAATAACTAATAAACTCATAATAAATGAGTTTTAGGCACTTAACATATCCCCTCTCTTTCAAAAAAAAACTTTTCCCGCCAAGCTTTCCATTAAGGGTGTTTCTGCATGAACTACTCATTTTCCCATGTAGCTTCTTCTGGAGGCATATTCTTCCACTTGATTAGATTCTCCATAATATTTATATTCTGAAGAGATGTAGAATGCCCATCTACAACTTTTTCTAACTCAAGAATCAACTTCCCTTCTTTATCTAATTTTGGAAGCTCTGTCTAAACTCATATATTTTGTCTCGAAAACTTGCTTAGGAAATATACATGAAAAACATTATTAATGTGAGAAGAAGGAATTTATAACTCATATGCCACTTGTCCAATCTTACGAATAATCTTGTAGGGTCCATAAAATTTTGGAACTAATTTCTAATTATTCTTTTATTTGAGAGTAGATCGTTTATAAGGTTGTAGTCTCAAAAATACCCAATCAGCATCCTCAAATTATATTTCACTTCAATGTTGATTTTCTTGTTGCTTCATCCTATTTTGTGCCATTTTAGGGTTTTCCTTAAGAATTATCAAATTTTCTTTAGTCTTTTCCATATGTAACTCTATTTCCTCCACTTTGGAATGATCCTACAAAAAGTATGATATATTAGGATTTGGATATCCATAAAGGGATTTAAATGGGGACATCTTAATATTTGTCTAATAGGTGGAATTATACCACCATCCTTCTAGAGGAATCTAATTCACCCATTAAGATTTCTTCTCTAAAGAACAACAATGTAGATAACCCTATAAACATTTGTTAAATAATTATGTTTTACCATATATTTGTGGATGATATGTTGAGCTCATAGCTTGTGTTGTTCCACTCAACTTCCATAATTATTTCTAAAACTTTTCTGTGAATTTTGGATCTTTGACACTTACTGTTACTTTAGAAATTTCATGAAGTCTATGAATTTCATTCATGGACACTTATACCACTTATCTTGTTGTATATGTACTTTGAATTCCACAAAATTGTGCATTGATCAGGGGATCAAATTTTGCTCAAAAATTCAAAGTGCTCGGAATCACTTCAAATCAAACAAGAGTGTAGGCCTCATCGTTACAAACCCAACGCAACTCATTTGGGTTCAAACGAACATCAGGAGTGAGAGATATCGCGTTCTGTTCAAAATGGCAAACATGCAAAAAAAAGGGGTGTTGATTGTACAGTCCGTACAGATGTTGACGTGGCAGGAATCTATTTGCATAGTTGGCAGGTGACATGGCCTATTTGCAACGAATAGAATGGCGACACGTGGCCCAATCAATGGCCACCATGTGTCCCCTATTTATTGGTTTAAAATTTATTTGGAGTCCACCGGAATCGACCCCGTGACCTCCACCTGCATGCAAAGCTTTGGCAAAGACCACCAACCAACATGCCAACATAGTGTTTCTTAACACTATATGGTGTGGATTTCATTTGAATTGAAATGTTGTATGTATGGACGGGGGGTCAGGCTGGGGCCTAGCCCCAGCCCATGGTTATGTTGTATTGTAATATGGCCACGGTTTAAACCCTTTGCGCGCACATTTAAAACTAAACCTCAGTCGTATGTTGTGTTGTAATATGACCACAGGCGCGGGTATATGTTTTAACATATCCCTTTTGTTATGGCTGCGGTCACATGTTTGTTGCCATATGAACATTGGCGCACACACGGGTATGCGTTGGTTTGAATTCAGTTCAAACAGTTATGGCCCTTACTTTTAAACGCGCGGTCACATGGGTCATATGACCTTGCCCTTGACAGTTAGAGGCTAGGTGCGCCCATAACCGTCCTACAGTTTGCATGATTCACGCGGTTGTGCCCGGTGCCAAGTTTTTACGCTTTAAAATGCGTGTGGGCTAGGTTGAGCCAAAGGGGGTGTGTTTTGTAGATGCAGAGACAACAAGCTTGAAGGGGGGACTTCCAAGAAGCATATCTTCTTCAATTTTTGGCCAAATGAGGTGTCGAAAAAGCCCAGCTAGGGGTTTTTGGACATTCTGAAGCCATTGGAGAAGTCTATTTGGCATTTTGAGCATTGTAAAGCACATTTTTTATCACTTTGAGCAAATAATACAAATGATCCATTGGAAGATGGACCAGAAGATGTAGCCCAAGAGAGAGGTGAACTCTTTTATCATTTGTTGTGTTATGTGTTTTCTGTTCACTGATTTTGTTGTTGTTTATATGCATCTTGAATGAGTAATTCCTATTAAAGTTGTGTTGCAAAGTTGATCCATTTTCATTTTAACACATAAATTTTACTTGCAAATATTTTCAAGAATACAAGTCTTCTTCATTTTTATATCAAGTTGGTATCAGAGCTTTGGTTTTTGAAGACTTGATTATTTGCAAGTGTTTTGTTTTCTGATGCTCACAAGGTTGAAACTCACAAGAGGAGAAGTTCAACTTGTGGAGCCAAGTTCTCATCCTTCAAGGAGGAAGCATATATCATCACCACAACTTTCAAGGAGGCATTCACCAAGTATGGCTCATGAAGAGAGTCATGAACATGTTCCTGCAGAAGACGAAGATCTCAGAAAGGTTGTCATGGAAATGAGAGAGATGATGAATATCTTGATGGAAAGGAATACAAGGTTGCAAGGTGAAGGCTCCAACCCTTCAAAGCACAAGGGAGACAGTGGTGATAAAACTCCAAATGGAAATGGAGGGAATGGTGCTTCTCCACCACCCTCTCCTCCATCT
>JASDQU010400225.1:0-10850 GCA_032191745.1 Picea mariana | reverse complement strand
AAAACAAAAATAAAAATAAAAAACAAAAACGAAATGGAAAACATGTAAAAAGAATCAAACAATAAAAAAAAAACAAAAAAACAAAAAAAAGAAAGATAAATGTCAAATCATTCCCCCCTCTCACAAATTCACATTCACACATCCCCAAAAATATATCAATGCTAATGAACAACATCAGACCCCCCCCCACCCGTGCTTTTCGAGCTTTAACGGAGGACACTTGTGAAATAATATAAGTGGTATTGGGAAGACACTTGTGACCTCCAGGTGAAATCGGACCCCCCCCTCCCAATACCACTTACCAGCTTAGGGGGGGTCTGGAAACAACCTTACCCTCTGCAAAATGGCCCTCCCCCAAAAACTCAAAACCGCCCATTTTTGCCTGTTCAACACGTCAACTTCCAAAGTGGATTCCAGACAAATGGAGACGAATTTTAAAAAACTGAGAGATTTTTTTGTTCATAATGGGCTGAAGAACAAAAACCTCTTTCATATTTTACACAGGTGCCATGAGAAGGGATAATCAAAGCCATATTTCATCCCCTTTTTTCAGGTTTCTGGATTTTCCTGTTTCAGTCCTGATTTTGCGGGAGCTATTTCAGTGAGTTGAAGACGAATTTGGAGAAACCAAAGGAGGTTTTTGTCCAAAACATGTTAATATACAATAAAATCCTCCATATTTTTCACATGTGTAACCATTGAGGATAAAAATATGTCTAAGTGGACCCCTTTTAACAGAAATTTGGCCGAGTTTTTATGAAGGACATTTCAGGATTTTCAGTGATTTTACTTCTATTTTTGGCCGAGGTGGTTGAATTCGACCTCCTGAGCCTGAGGAGAGTCTTTTTTATATCATGTAATGAATCAAATTTGCAAGGTTTATCAGTCAGGGGACTTGCGATGACCAAAATGTAAAAATGCTTACAGGCTTTGATTGACTGTAATGAATGAATACAAAGACTTTATTTCTAGATTCTTGTGTCATTTTTCTATGGTGAAGTGTTTTTTATGTAAATTGCCATTCATTTGTTTCTCATGTTTTTTTTCTATTCTCATTGCTTGTATAAGAGTATGCTCAGGATTTTTTATGGACACCCTGATCTGGCTTAAAGACAATGTTTATGTTTTCTTCTGAAGATTGAATGCAAAATTTAGATAAGCTTTGCTTTGCATTTGAAATGACCCATGATATTTTCCTCTCTCCACCTCACAAATTATAAGAATACACCAATATGACTGTCTAGCCTGGTTATATATGTTTTATTTATTTATTCATCAAATCGTCTCTAATCTTTGACTCCATTTTGCCCAATGGTTCTTCTTTATGTCTCAACCAAACCAATTCTAAATTACCTCAAACAAATCCTATTATGCATAGCTAGCCTAATATCTATTCAAACAAATCTATATCAAACAGAGAGATCCCTCTCTGAGTCTTGGAGGGCTATATCCAAGACTCAAAGAGGTTTTGATGTTTCCTCTGTGACTGCCTTCACAGCCTTGAGAAAATTATAGAGTGATAACATAATGGTGACTACACTGGGGAACTTTCTCCAGTAGTGCACTTCAAATTCCAAATCTGATCACTGACGGTGGACAGTGACCAGACACAAGAAGGATGAAATATTTCACCTGACGACTCCAATCAGATCCGGATAGTGCCAACTCAAAGACTCCACTGGAGGAAGAACCTGAAGCATGAACAAGCAACCTAGAAAGAGCAGGTATTCAAGTCCTAATTGTATTCAAGATGTTGTAGGATTTTTCTGTAATTATCTTCTCTCTTATTCTAATCCTAGTCAAGAGTACAATGATGAAGTTTACATTGATCATTTGCAAATTGATGAGCTTCTAGAGACTAAGCCCCAAATTGTGGATCATGTACATACTCATACACCTGTGCACATCCCATATGCACCTATACAAATTCTAGTGAGACATAAGCCTCTTGCTTTATCTCCTACTCTTTCTAAACCTCTAGAGGGTTGTAAGCCTCTTGCTTCACCTCTTGTACCTGCCAAAATCCTAGACAGATACAATACCCTAGATTTTCCTCCTATCCTCCATGACCTCCCTACAAATTACACCAATTATCTGCCCAGGTTTGATGGAGAGAATGCCAATATTACTGCTGAAAAACACATCCAGAGGTTTGAAGATGTCCTTGATCTTTATGAGGTTGAAGATGATGATGTCTATATCAGGATGTTTTCCTTGTCTTTGAAAGGCAAAGTTAAAAATTGGTTTAAAAACCTTCCAGCTGCAAGCATCATAAATTTTCATCAGTTCATGCAAGTTTTCTTAGATAGGTGGGTGATCATGGGAAATGTTTTTCTCATCCTAGAAGCAAGGATGATTTTAAGGATGGAAATTTATTTTAAAATGTAGAAACCTTGGCAAATCTTACTTATATTTCATATGCCAACTATAAATGTTTGGCGATATTTTTGTAAACATATTCAAATTTCTAAGGGTTTTATATAGTTTTTATAAAATTTTGGTGATTTTTAAGGTAAAATAATTTTATCCTATAGAATTTGGGCGAATCATTTTTAAAATAGAGAATCTCATTTTTCGAAAAACCATGGAAAATTATACCATGAGAAAAATTTAGCCCCTAAAATAATCCATGCATAGAAGAATATGACCACTTGAAAAGAAAGCCAGGGGAGACAGTACATCAGTTTTCAGCAAGGTTCAATAAGGTTTACCATGCAATGCCTACTAATATAAGGCCACCTCTAGGATCAACTCACTTGCATTTCCCATATGCCTTCGATCGTGAGATGGCATTCCAATTAAGAGAAAGGAAAAATGAAAACCTTGAAGAAATGCAAAATATTGTAGTGGATGTGGAAGCTAACTTGCTGAAAAAAAAGGCAAAGTTAAAGGTAGAAAAGAAAGAAAGAATAGAAAATGAACGGATGACATCTTTAGAAGTGAAACTAGATGTTCTGGGAAACACTGTAAGAGAGATGATGCAGAAGATTAGCAGGAAATATGAGCTTGGTGTTCGAAGATCTTATGTTCCATTAGTGCCATAACGAACAAGGATCAATGTCCCCAAACACTTTGCAGCCCAGCCTCAGTATTCTGAACCACCAAAGGATTATTTCATGTATTCAATTCACAATACAGTCGAAGATGAAGTTCAAAATCAGAAGATGGAGGAAGATTCTCCTGATATGATATGCATGTTCAATGGAATTTCATCCACGGATGATTCACCCAAGCTTGATTGGTACAATGATGATTATACCACATTGGATTTATCAAAGAAATCAGCCACATATGATTGGGAGGAAGAAGATCATTTGCAATCCCAGTAGGACAATCAATTTGTACATGAAAATTATGACAACAATGATCAAAGTGCAAAAAATTTCAGAGTAAGGGAACAATATTTGCCCTTATGTTTCTTATCTTTTCAATTTCTGAAAAGAAACTCTAGGCAAGTTGTAAATAGTGAAGACAAAAACGTTTCTGATGAGTCAGTAAAGGATGTCATTGATGACATGGGACCTGTTTTAGACCAAAAATCACAGTCACTAATCTCCCTTGATTTTTAAAGTCAAGACGAAAGTTCAGAGATCAAAACGAGAGTTGAATCGGTGGAATGTAATTATGTACCATTAGATCATAACTCATTGAAAATTTTGAAGGAGATTCTTTAGCAGATGTTGAAGGATAAATACATAGAAATCCAGAACCTGTCATGTGAATCAATGAAGCAATCTTGACAATCCTTTTAGGATCCTATAACAACAATTTTAGATGATATGTGTAGTTATGAGCCTGTTTCGACATTCATTTATGGATTGAAAAACATCTATGATATGGATATGATCAGATAGTCAACTACAGGGGTGTTTTCAGCAGAAGCATCATTTCAGAACCCATCAAAAAAGTTGCAGCCATGTCAGGAAGTGCATGAGCATGAAAATATAACAAATACAACATCAAATCATGAAGTTGAGTTGGTTAAATTTGAATATCCTGTAATAGGTCAAGTTTATCTCGATCCAATGGATATTTATATGGAGAAATTGTTCATCACAGAGCCACAATGCATTCCCATTATTTTTGTTATTTGTCATATTTATCAAGCTCCTTCTGATGAATATCAGGATGGAAAGAAGTTTGTGTTTCCCATGCAAGTTCTATTTCTGATATTGATTGAAGACACTAAAAGAGTAGAGTTATTAGAGCAGTTGCTTGACTGGCTGCATTAACATTATTGTATCATTTAGAACAACAAAATTGTCAGTAGTGTAGGGTAGGTAGCAGTTTTGAATAAGCTCAATCATTTGAGAATCTTTTCAGTATTGTATGGTTTCCAACAGAGTTTACATTTGATAATATCTAGTTCACTATTCAATCAAATCTGAGCCAGTTCGAAGATTGTAGCTACAATGACTCCATGGCCCAATGAATAAAGCAACGGTCTGCATGTTCTGAGTTCAGTGGTTCTTGAAACCTCCTGAAAGAGCTACCATCCCCAGGTGGAGCCTATGTTGGGGACTTGTAATCATAGGTAACTCGATTCTTTGACTGTTGATTTGGCGTTGCTCCCGTGATGAAGACCTCTGCCTCGGTTGATTCCTTTTCCCCTCCATCTGTTTCACTCGATCCCTCATCACCCTACCCGATCCTTTGTCACCTTGCTACGCCCCTCATTCCCTCATCCTTCACTTCCGCCCCCCTTTTCCATCTTCATCCCTACATTTGCAATAAACCACCTTAGTATAAAAACATTAGGTTAATAATATGAGTAATAAAATTAGTATAGTTAGTTTAATTAAAATACGTTAGACTAGTTATTAATTAATTAATTAATTAATTAACAATTAAGTTAGTTGTTAAATTAGTAATTAAGTTAGTGTTTATTAATTAAACATTAAATTAAACATATACAATTAAAATAAATAATATAAGAAAACAAATACAAATTATAAAACATTAATAAAAACATATATTAATAAAACAAAAATATCAAATATCAAATAATTAAAAACATTATACTAAAATAAACATAAATAAAAACACAATAAAATATACATAAAACCAAAATACAATATAATAAAAACATGTATTAAAAACGAAAACTAATAAACAAAATAAAACAAAACGTAAATACAAAAATATACAATAAAACAAAAATAAACACGTAATAAAACATTAAAACAAAATAAAAATAAAAAACAAAAACGAAAAGGAAAACACGTAAAAAGAATCAAAGAATAAAAACAAACTAAAATAAAGAAAAAACAATAAAATAAATGTCAAATCATTCCCCCCTCGCGCAACTTCACATTCACACATCACCAAAAATAAATCAATGCTAATGAACTACATCAGACCCTCCCGTGCTTTTCGAGCTTTAATGGAGTGGGGGGGTCTGATATAAGTGGTATTGGGAGGACACTTGTGACGTCCAATTGAAATCATACTCCTACCTCCCAATACCACTTACCACCTCAAGGGGGGCCTGGAAACCACCTTCCCCTTTGAAAAACCGCCCTCCCCCAAAAACTCAAACTCGTCCATTTTTGTCTATTCAACACGTCGACTTCGAAAGCGGATCTGGGAAAATGGAGATGAATTTTAAAAAACCGAGAGAGTTTTGTGTTCAGAATGGGTTGAGGAACAAAAACCTCTTTCATATTTTTCACAGGTGTCATGAGTAGGGATAATCAAAGACATCTTTCAACCCCTTTTTTCAGGTTTCTGAATTTTCGTGTTTCAGTCTTGATTTTGCGGGAGCTGTTTCGGCAAGCTAAAGACAAATTTAGAGAAACCAAAGGAGGATTTTGTACAAAAAATGTTCATATAAAATAACCTCCTCCATATTGTGCACATGTATAACCTTTGAGGAGAAACACATGTCTGAGTGGACCCCTTTTCTTCATAAATTCGACTTGGTTTTTATGGAGGACGGTTCAGGATTTTCAACGATTTTACTTCTATTTTTGGTCGAGGTGGTTGAATTCGACCTCTTGAGACTGAGGAGAGTATTGTTTATATATTTTTTTGAATCAAATGTGCAAGGTTGATCAGTCAGGGGACCTGGGATGACCAAAATTTAAAAATGCTCACAGGATTTGATTGACTGTAATGAATGAATACAAAGACTTTATTTCCATATTCTTGTGTCATTTTTCTGTGGAAGTGTTTTCCTATTTTCATTTTTTATAAGAAGAGTATGCTCAATATTTGTCGTGGACACCCTGATCTAGATTAAAGACAATCTTTATGTTTTCTTATGAAGATTGAATGCAGAATTCAGATAAGCTCTGCTCTGTGTTTGAAATGACCCCTGATCTTTTCCTCTCCCCACCTCACAAATTATAAGAATCCATCGATGTGACTATCTAGCTTGGTTATATATGTTTCTGTTATTTATTCATCAAATCTTCTCTAATCTTTGACTCCATTTTTCCCAATGGTTCTTCTTTATGTCTCAACCAAACCAATTCTAAATTACCTCAAACAAATCCTATTCTGCATAGCTAGCCTAATATCTATTCAAACAAATCTATATAAAACAAAGAGATCCCTCTTTGAGTCTTGGAGGGATAGATCCAAGACTCAAATAGGTTTTGATGTTTCCTCTGTGACTTCCTTCACAGCCTTGGGAAAATTACAGAGTGATAACAATATCTTTATTTATTAATCCATCTATACTTATATCTAAATAATGAAATTAACAAGTAGAGATTGTATATGTGTAGCATTGTTTGCCTAGTTGTTCTTGCAGGTCATCTTTGGGATGAGAACCACATATTAGGAATATACAAAGGTGAAGGAAGTCTACATCAGACATTAGGACCAAAGGTACACCTATTAATCTTCCTTCTTATATTTTGTCTTTCAATTTAGATAGTTTTTAGGGTAGCTTAGGGATATAACTGTCTTTTAAGGGAAGTCAATGTTATCCCTTTGCCTCGACCCAATATAGTAATAGGGGGATTTTCCCCACTAGAAGAATTGGTGACTCCACTGGGGAGTCTCTCTAGGGTCTTAGTGGGATATTTTTGGTTTAAATAGTTTTTTTTCTATTTCTTTTTGAGTTTTTCAAGTTTACTGAGTCAGTTTAGGGTCTTTGGTCACCTTCCAGGTGCCTACCAATATTCCCTTCCTAGTCAGTCTTCCAAGCCCTTTTTCTTTTTGAGAAATCTTAGAGGTGTGCGTGATCTTCTTTAGCTCAACCTACGTACATACACAGTCTATACAACATAGAACCTATGTACATACGCAGGATGTTGGTGCAAGAACCCACGTCTCTGTGTATTGAAGGGTTTTTTAAAAACAAAATATTTTTTCTCTTTTCTGACAAAAGATTTGGGATTATCGGGTCTTTCTGGGAATTTACAGGGTCTCTGTTAGTGGTCTTTTCTTGGGTTAAAGATTCAGTTTTAAATTGTTTCTTGATCTTCTTTATTTTCCTTAGAGGTTTAGAGTTGGATTATAAGCGTTAGATCCTCCTCTTGATTCTTTTGAGTCCCTACATTTACGTAGTGGTCTAGGGTCTATAAGAGTCTTGGGTTTTATCTTCTCTTTATCCAGTTTATGCTTTGAAAAACCAAAATAATCTTTTAGTTCTGTTTTTCCTGTTTAAGAATTTCAAAAAATAAAAATAAAAAAATTATGTTCATGCATTTAGTTTGGTTATAGAAGCATAGGTTGCCTTTTTATGAAAATAAAAGAGTTTATGTTTCAAAGTTCCTTCTTATCTTCCTGAAAGCATAAATAGTTTTGCTTAGTGAATGAAAAATCTCTTTTAGGGAAATTTCGATTATAGGATCTTGAAGTATTGTTTTGAAAAGTTGACATTCACAAAGATTTACAAGCTTTTGCTTTAAATTTGAAGTATCTAGTTCACTTTTTCATATATGCTGTAAAGTTTTCTTCTCTTTCATCTCTTCCAATCACCAAAAGTTTCACATTCATATCCTTTTAGTAAATCAAGCCCATAAAATCAACGCTTAACTTAAAATCTTTTAGACTTTTTGTTTGCAGGGTTCACTGACTAGTCTAGGCTTTAGGAAACTCTTCAAGGCCATTTAAAACAAACATTGGAGTCTGATATAGGGAGTGTCTAAATTCCAACATCGTAAGAGTTAGCTGGGACCCCCCTCTAACACAGGGGATAAACACGAGTTTGAGTAAGGAAATATAGAAGAGATAACCCCTCCAAAGTCAGACCAAGCATAGTGGGGATTGTATATTGAGGGTCTTTCTTAAGAATCACACTGATTTCATTTGACTAAGGAGCATCATGGACCTTGAATCTGTTCGATATCCTCAGTTGTCTTCCGAACCAATTTTATTCGATAACCTTGAAGGGATTCAGACTTTGTTATTTTGTTCATTACCATTAGCGTGACTATCGACTGTACCCGCCTGGTGACTGACTGTGAGCTGAAAACCTAGTTGCCAATTATTACAGACTTACACAGGTGACTGCGGGGGTATACCATGGTACCTAGGGAAAAATTTGGGTCATGCTTTGCATAGTATACCCATAGGGTTTTTCTGTGTTCGAGTTACACTTGCATCTTTAAGTTTCTCTAGTGTCGATTGGCGTAACTGTTCTTCCTACTAAATAGTTTTCTACTTTATTTTCCTTTAGGAAATTTTAGTGTGTGCTCTATGTTTTCACGCTAGCAAAACATTACAGTGTCGGTTGATCATTTCACAAAGTGGAATATCAACAACTCCTCCATTCACATAGGTTTCAGGGCCTATCACCAGTTACTTTGGAGCCACCTCCACCACTATTAAGGCACATACTAGATCAAGAAGGATTGTTCGAAGCCACTGGGCCACATGAAACTATACCTGAGCCAACTTCGAGAGAAGACTTTCCCACACTGGAGGAATCCATTGTTTCTAACCTTGAAACTGAAGGTTTCAGGCCAACAAATCCTTCGATCACCGACTTATCGACACCATTTCTAATTCAAATAGTCCCTCTCAAGGTCACTTCTCCTAAACGATAGTTTTTTTGGTGAGAGACGATGGAAGTCACTAATGCTACTTCATCAGGGAGTCCTTCCCCACCTTCGCTTGTTAGGACTATGACTATCCCAATGCCCACTACTTTGGGTAGTGGTTCGATTCCTTCAACGACTTAGACCACTATTTATTTCATTCAAAATGCATCGGACACTCCCTTTTCATATGGGATGCTTGGTTTTGACTCTAACTCGATTCTCACATACTCTACTCTACATACCATTGGTTTGGGGGTAGGGATATATAATGCTCCCTTGCAAGGATCCACCTCGGGCACCACTACCTCATTCAATGTTATTCCTTATGGTGGGGGTCACATCCCTCCTCCATCACCCTCACTCGGTGGAACGTTTCAACAACCAATCATGCATAATACCAACTATAGTTTGTTTAGTGGAGGGAGACATAGACCTTCATCCTACACAAATTTGCTAGGATCAATGCCATTTTATTTGTTTGGTGCATTTGGAAACAAGGATTTTACTTTGTGTGCTTTCTCGACTGGAGGAAACCCCATATTTGGTCAAAAAAACCCTGCACAAGGTTTCATTCCTTCCCAGGGAGAGATGACAAGAGTTTACTCCTTGCAAGGTATTGGGAATCCTTAGCAAGGATCATTTCCGTCACAAGGGATGTCGATTGGGGGTAACCCCTCCCACACTATGTGGAACCCCAGGAAAGGTTCAATACCTATTCCAAGAGAGTTCGTTGGGGGCATTCCCAACCAAGGTCCCTGGAACAATGTACAGGGAGAAATCCCTGCTCTAGCCATGTCATATAACGTCGGGAATCAACCGAAAATACAACATCGTACACAAATTCCTTTCACTAGAATGGGCCATCATGGAATCTACCAAAACCCTGGACAACAGTCAAACTTTTTCTGGAAACCTAGTGCTAGCCAATATCCAGGCCCCTCTTTTCTTTTAAATACTCCGCAACTAAGACTACCTTTTCTAGAAACTATGCATTTGCTAGAACTCTCGAAATTGTTAAATGACCTGATTTGTCATGATCTGTGTTTCCCCCCCATGCCTACTAAGTTTCCTTCTAACATCCCTAATTTTGAGGGAAAGCCTGGCGAAGATCCAGGTGATCACGTGACAACTTTTCATTTGTGGTCATCATCCATTTAATTAAAGGATGACTCCATTCAGTTGCACTTATTTCAACGCACTCTTATAGGGGGTGGAATGAAATTATATATCGAGCAAGACAAATCGAGGTATTCTTACTTTAATGACCTGGATATGGATTTCTTGAACCATTTCAATTTTCTAGTGAGATACGATGTCGACATCAAGTTGTTGATCAAAACTTGAGCAAATGAAAGTTGATCATATCTTGGATCACATCCGAGAATGGAAGTGATAAAAGAGTTTGATTAACGTCAAGGTCCTTCTTTCATTCTTTCTTGAGTGGTTCTTAAAGTATTTGGTTCTTTGCATGTCCAAATACATAGAAACGTTCGAGGTGTTTTCTGAGGAATAGGCTATTATGAGAGCCCAACAACTGGAACTGATTTAGTCTCAGTCTGGCATGTTATACGAGATCTTACATGATGCACTACGGTCAACTCTCGACAAAGACAAACAAAATTTATCGATTCAAGTTATGATGCACCACGGTTAGGCTCAGTACAAAGAAATTCCACAGATCTATTGTCTAGTCAATTACAACAGTTATCGATTCAACATTCTGTGGCCAACCTGTTGAAATAATGTAACTGCGAAGGGCATTCTTATTATTTTGTTATTGGATTAAATCCCCATTGTGGATTAATCATGTCATTATTATTATTTTTATTATTAGGTTAAATCCCCATTGAGGAT